>PVJS01026944.1:0-26617 GCA_004027185.1 Glis glis | reverse complement strand
GAGGGTCCTTTGGGGAATACAAATTGGGCTTATATCTCAGGAACTACTGAGCTCTTGACCTCTGGGGAAGGGTAGAACTTGAGGCCAGGAATTGTTTTAGAACCCTACCGGAGCAGGCACCCATTAGTTGTGCCCCTTCCTGGAGCACTTTCTCAGGCGCCCGCCGAGCAGGTACCAGCATTTCATGGAAAGACAAGGAACATCGCTCAGAACTGTGTGGAAATGTCTATGGGAATTATCTTAAGGCTTCAAACAGCTAGAAAGAGAGATGAAATGGGAAAATTTTCAGTACCACCGGGTAAAGGGCACAGAAGTCTGCATGATTAATAAGCTCCCCAGGTGAAACTTCAGGAAGCTACAGTTGAGAACCTCTGGCATAAGACTCCCTGGATAACCACCCCTCACCATCCTCAAACACTGGCTAGCTAGTTGACACCAAAGTCAAGCTTTGGTGATGCAAGCACTTGCTTTTTCCTTCAATAAATCCCATTTGGAGATAGGCCTGGCCTTCAGAGGGATTGAGCCAGGGTACCCACAGACAGCAGGGCCTATCACTGGATACTGCTCATTGGATACTACTGAGGCTGTGACATTGGCTAACGGTGACTTTAGCCCTTTGGATGAAATAACCCTCTCTCCCTAAAAAGTGCCCTCCACCCACCCAAAACATAGGCCGAATCACCACCAATTGAGTAGGCTTTAAAGGTAAGGTCTTCTTTCAGCAGCTGCTTTCCCTATTAACAGGAAAGCACTGACCAGCTTTACCTAAGCCTATTTGTGCTATGTTGTAATTCTTTCTATATATAAATAGAACCGTGACTGCAAGAATACTGGATAAGTCAGAGGAAAGGTCTGTCTTAAGCCGATATGACATATTTCAAAAAAGGACTAGAAATTAGATCCAACTGGTGACCTAGTTGATCTCTAAATGTGATTTATGTTTGAAATAAAAATCAACAGAGATATAGAGATACCCCATATACCTCTTTGTCAACATTCCCTGACAGAGGGGTACATTTGCCACAGTTGATGAACCTTCATTGACACATCACTATCACCAGAGTCTGTAGTTTACATTAGTGTTCACTCTTGATGTTGTACATTCCGTGGGCTTGGACGGATGTATAATGACATGTATGCACCTCAGAGTGTCAGTATGATATGATAGAGTATTTTCATTGCACTGAAAGTCCTCTGTGCTCTGCCTGTTCATTCCTGCCTTCCCCCACCCCCTGGAAACCACTGATGTTTTACTGCCTCCATAGTTTTGCCTTTTCCAGAATGTCATAAATAAGGAATCATATAGTACACAGTCTTCCTCTCCATTTCACTGTGAACCTAAAACTACTCTAAAAAAAATAAAGTATTGAAAGAAGAGTCAATGGAGAAGGGAAAATCCTGATAACTCCTTGGTAATTTGAAGAAGGGAAAAAACAAGTTGAATTCTCTTATCTCATATACCAAAAGTAACTTATAGGAGGATTAATAAATTAAATATATTTTTAAAGAAAACCATAAAAAATAGAATACTTGTTATACTTCTGGGTAGAAGTATTTCTCAACTTAGAAGCAATAGAAGAAAACAATCAATGAATGCAGCTGAGTATATCTTTAAAACTTGTATGTGTCAAACTTTTTTCTGTAACCTAGTCAGAAAAAAAAATATTGGCAGCAAACATGAAAAATAAAAGTCTAAATATCTGTATTATAAGTATGGCTCATAATAGCTAAAGTAAAACAGAATCTCAATGATTGTGTGTAAACAGAAACCAATTCACCTAAGAAAAAATCAAAACAGTAGCAAATATATGGGGATTATTTTTTTATTGGTGCACTGTTATCATACACCTTGAAGAAGTTCAGGGTGATAGAGGCATACATGCACACAGTACTTGTTGAACACTCCCCCAGTTCCCACCCCACTCCCTCTCCCTCCCCAGTGATTGGCTTTGATAAATGTTTGTATGTACATCACATCCATTGAGTGTTTCCCTCTTCAAATCTTCTCTCCTCCCATCTCCCTCAGTTAGTTCCCCTCCTTCGCTCCACTAAGGTTTCTCCTCCTTTGTCTGGAGTCCCTCCTATGTCCCAATTTCTCCCTGGCATCCACATATGAGGAAGAACATCTGACCTTTCACTTTTGGGGCTTTTTTCTTTTTGGGGGGTACTGGAGATTGAACCCAGGGGCATTCTACCTCCGAGCTGCACCCCCAGCCCTTAGTGAGGCCCTCCACAACTTAGTGAGACACTTTTTGTAACTGACTAATCTCACTTAGCATATTCTCCAGTTCCATCCATTTCCCTGCAAATGACATAATTTTGTTCTTTATGGCTGAGTAAAATTCCATTGCGTACATATCCCATAGTTTTGTAATCCATTCATCTGTTGATGGACATCTTGGCTGGTTCCATAGTTTGGCAATTATGAATTATGCAGCTATAAACATAGATATGCATGAATTACTATGGTAGTCTGGTTTCTTTTGTGTAGATACCCAGGAGTAATATAACTGGGTCATATGGTAGGCTCATTCCCATTCTTTTGAGGACCCTCCACACTGTTTTCCAAAGTGGTTGCACTAATTTGCAATCTATATGGGGACATCTAACCTTCCAGAAATCAAGGAAATATACATTAAGATAAATTAATGATAAAGACACAAAGATAATGAGTATCAGTTTACTCATATATTGTTTTGTGACCTTATGAAAGGATAGTCCATTTAGAAAGCATTTGGGCTATATGTAGCAGGTCAGACTACTCCTATATTCTGACACAGCAGTACCATTTCTGGGAATCTAGCCAAAGAAATACTACAAAATATGGAAAAAATTATATACTGCAAGTTGTACATTACAGCATTTTTTTTTATCTTGGAGACTGGTCACAAGTTAAAGATCAAAGAGTAGAAGCTATAACCCAACTTTGTATAGTCACCTGGACCACAATGCTCCTTCCCATTTCTATCCCTTTGCATGTATCATTCTTGGTCTCTACCTGGGATGCTCTTCGTGCCTTGTCTGTGAGCTTACTCCTATTACTTATCCTTCAACTCTTTTGTTCAGCATGGGGGAGGCTCCTTCCTTTGTTCCCTCAACACCTCCTACATTCTTGCATTTTGGCACTTAGAGACTACCTGTAATTACTTGTTTACCTGCTTATCTCCTCCCTCTGCTGTGACTCCTTCAAGGGTGTGGTCTATCTCATTTTAATCTTAGAATCACCAGTACTCTGCAGACATGGCAGGTGCTTGATAAATAGTTATTAAAGGAATGAATGAAACATTTGCTCAAACTTTTTACAGCTATTAAAGATAGTGATTGTAAAGAGTATGTGACAATGTGTGAATATATTATAATATTAAATTTTAAAGGAACTACATATGGAATTATATCCAATATATATCTCCGATATACACATTAGGCTACCCTGTTGTAAAAAATCAAGTATGTTGGCAAAATAATATGTGCACATATATTTTCTTGTTAATGGATAACCTATCTCTGAAAGAAATAAAAGAAACTGCTAACAGTGAGGCAAACTGGAGGACTCCAAGATATTGGTGAGAAGGAGACCTGCCTTATTTTTAAATATACCTTTTTGTTTGTTTTTCAAGTTTATACCATGCATATGATATACCTGTTTTGAAAAAGAAAGCACTCTACAAAACTGTACACAATTATATGGAAAAAATGTTAGGAGTTAATTCTTGCAAAATACTCATAGTTGTTAGGTTGTGTAATTTTGTTTTCATGTTCTGGTTTCCATATTTTTAAAATGTGATTCTATTGCTTTTACTATTAAGAAGATAAAATTGTAAGTAAAGACATAAATAAGTAATCATTATATTTATTTCACATAACTCCTTCATGACTCGATAAATTCTGGTTTATTTTAAGGGGAAAAAGAGAGTAAGCTGCCTAGAGACTGCTCCAGCCATCTCCTTTATAATTCTGAGGTTGAAAATGGTTAATAAGTTTAATTACTGAAAAGTTAATGAGTTTTTCAAATGGCAGTAAAAACAGGTAAAGCATGTTCTTCCAACAGTTGCTGAGCTGTAGAGCAAGATATGACAACAGCATTTTAACCTCAGACACCACATTTAACGAGCTCATCTGTCTCTGTCTCCATTTTACTCTTTCCGCCCACCTTCCTGCCTCCTTCCTCTCTGTCTCTTTCACTATCTGCCTCTCTGCACCTCTAGTTCTACATTTTTCTTTCTCTTCTCTGTACCCAGCACTGCTGATTGCCTACCTACTCCCACGCCCCCTTCCTCTCAGAACCCTGGTGGTGTCCCAGTGTCCCCCTCTTGGGAAGGCTGGACATCCACACCAGGCCTGCTGGTCTCATTCTTCTCACCAATGCTTGGTTTAGGAATGGGCAAGGGACCCAATTCTGGTCCATGAGACATGAGGAGAATCTGCTGGGGGCCTCTTTGTATCTAAGAAATGATTTCCTGTTGCCCTTGGACTTGGTTTTGCTGGATGTGACACCTGGATCCTTGATAATGACGACCACAACAAGGACGGCAGAGAGAAAAGATGCAAAGACCCTGGCCCTTCATACCATGGCTGCGTGGCTGACTTAGCCAGCCTTGAAGATCACTCCACCGCAGGACTTCCGGTCCCATGAGACCACTTTCTTGGTTGAGATGCTTTAGCAAGCTTTCCATTTCACTCAGCTGAAAGTAGCTTGACTTACTCGCCTTTTGAAGTTCTCCCTGACCCCTTATTGATTTTTCTTCTAGAACCACCATCAGTGTTTCACATTTCTCTCAGAACCACACTTTTCCCTCCTCTTTTTTTTTTTCGTTTTTTTTCCCCTTTTTTTTAGTGTGTGTGGTGTGGTGTGTGTGTGTGTGTGTGTGTGTGTGTGTGTGTGTATGGTACTGGGGATTGAACCCAGGGACATTATACCTCTGAGCTACACCCCCAGCACTATTTTATTTTTATTTTTATTTTGAAACAGGGTCTGGCTAAGTTGCTGAAGTGCTCACTAAATTGCTGAGGCTGGCCTTGAACCTATGATCCTCCTGTCTCAGCCTACCAAGTACTGGACTACAGAAGTGTACCAACATACCTGGCTTCTCTCTCCTATCTTAACCAACAGCTCCTACCTTTCCTAAATATACAGGGGAAACTTTTGAGGTGCCTGACAGCTCATACCACATCTTTCTCTCAGACTTTCTCAACCACAAGGTGCAAAGTCACATTTGCACTTGACAGGTGGGGCCAGGGTAGATGCAGGCCGGGCCAACCTGAGTGTCTGTCTCTCTGGAGTTGGGATTCAATAACAAAAGTAACCATACATTTAGCTCAAATGGAGATGATGTTTGTACAAGACCTGCGTTTCCAGGAGGAAGCCAAGCCTTTCCCTCTCCCTCTGCATAAAAAGGAAGGAAACCTAAATTTGGAGAAAAACAGCCTGGGTGGCTGCAAATGGTTATGCATTTTGTGCTCTGAAAGGCTTCCAGCTCTGTGAAGGCTTTCTACTTCCGGATTTCTTCAAGAGTTCCCTGTCCTTGAGATTTATGAAATTTTAGATGGAATTATTCCATCACATTCTTTTTGGTTTTAGCTACTTTGAACTGGGTATCTCAAATTTGCAAATCAAAGAACCTTAATGAAGACAACCAAGGGGTCATCCTATCTCAAATCCTTCATGATATGAGGTCAACTTTTTTAATTAGCCATGACATAAAATTAAACCATGTTTTTGTTATATCTGATGAATTAAATATTGTGTGTCTTCTGTTCTTTAGTTGAAAAGTGAGTAAATTAAACGATACATTTCTCTAAAACACAATTAACTGATATCCCCAGGACTGACCCCCTATGGCCTGTTGTCCCCATTTCCACACATACCCACTAAAGAAGACCAGTTTTCAGGGCCCCAAGAAGAACATAAAAAGAGGGAAATGTGAATGAACAAGTACATTTAGAACATAATTATCATACTTTTAAAAATAAATTGTGATTGTACAATAAATTCCATCTTTTACAAAATATGACAGAGAAGTCAATGATTTTTTTAATATTGCCATTTCACTTGCTTTGGTTATAGCACCTCAACTTCTCCCCCCACACACACTACTTGGAAATAGCTAGATCTGTGGGAATCAGGAAACTAGGCCCTGCTCTCGCCTCCTGGCAGTGGGGAGGCGAGGTAGGCAAGTCATACAGAAGCTCCCTTCCTAGCGGGCATGGTGGCCCACGCTTGTAATCCCAGTACTTTGGGAGGTTCGCAGCCAGCCTCGGCTCTCTTCTCTCTCTCTCTCCCTGTCTCTCTCTCTCTCTCTCTCTCTCTACTTAGTGAGGCCCTCCACAACTTCGTGAGACCCGGTTTCAAAATAAAGTATAAAAAATAGGGGCGGGGGTGTAGCGCGGAGGTAGAATGCCCCTGGGTTCAATCACTGGTACCGCAAAAAAAAAAAAAAAAAAAGAAGCTCCCTTCCTGATAACTGAATGAAGTGAGAAAAAGACCAAAACCCACCTGGAGTTCATTTATTGCAGCCCCTGCCCAAGCCCCAAGCTGCCCTTGGAGACCTCTGGGATCCTCCTGGTTCTTCTGCCCTCCCTCTGGTACCACAAGCTAGTCCATTTCTTTCCAATCCTTCTGATTGATTTAGTTAAAGCCCCTTTCTGTGGCTTAAACCAAAACACCCTAATCAATATGATGTGAACTTTAAAAACTTCACCTGACAGAGAAAAACATTCACTTTCTGGTTTCAAAAGTAAGATATTCTCATACAATATTTAGAAAATGTAGAAAACATTTTTTAAAGAGTAACTTATGACAGCATTCCAAAGAAAACTATTGTTGATGTTTTGGTATATTTTGTTCACTAATAAGTCTTTTTATATGCTTGATCTCATTCTGCAGAGAAAAGACTTAAATTGGCCAGTGCCCAAAATTAGTGCAGAGAAATCCTCTGTCAGAACAGAACCAACTTCCATCTCAATTTCCAGGCTGTGGTTTTCACTCAAGAATCTGTCCTCATTGCTCGATATGACCTTGAGCATCTTCCTTTTCTACCACGTATCAGTCTTTGTTTCATTCTTACAGGGCAACCATGCTTGCAAGCTCCCTCACATATCTACCTCCATCCCACCTCCAAACAAGTTAGCATACCATTCCCACACTGCAAACTGCACCCTTCTGTCCATCACCAAATAAATTATCTTGCCAAATTAAGCACAATTCAACCCCTTTTGAAACCTACCCCATTTATTTCTGGACATGCTAATCATATTCAGTAATTTCCTCTATCACCAGTTGGTTTCTTTTACCTTTAAAAATTATAGTTCCACTTTCCAATGGAACTATAATTGCTGGAGCATTGAACTTAATGTCCAGAAGCAGGAAGAGATATTAATGGATTTATCGGATATCTGTTTAGGTTTTATTATATACAATCAATTAATTCAACAGAAAATATTTACTGAGCATATTTCCTATTCAAGCACTTGGGTCCATGGTTTCTGCCCTAAGATGACAGTAAATGGAAGAAATAAACAGAAAGAGGTAAGAACATGGGTCAGACTGGATTTAGTGCTACAATTCCAACAAAACGCAGTATGTATATGGTAAATGTTCAGAATGGAATACTGGGGGAAAAAACACTTCTTCAAATTCTAATTTTAATTTTCCTTTCTTTTTGTCTTTCTCCTTTTTCTTTTCTCAAGTAATACCGTTTACTGACTGCAACTACTAGAAACAAAAATTAGTTAATCTAGACTGTCTTATATCTGAATTATTTATTTGAATGAGGTCAAGACTCTGAAAGAATAAATTTTAAATTTAACTCTTAACCACAATGGTGCAGCCACTGTGGAAAACAGTTTGGTGATTCCTCAAAATGTTAAACATGGATTGATCATATGATATAGCAATTTCATTCCTAGGCATATACTCCAAAGAATTGAGAACAGAGACCCAAACAAATACTTGTGCATCAATGTTCACAGCAGCACAAGAGTCAAAAGGTAGAAACAACCCAGTGTCCATCAACAGATGAATAAAAAAATGTGTGTGTGTGTGTGTATACACATATACCATGAATATTATTCAGCCTTAAAAATGAATGAAATTCAGATAGTTGCTATGACATGGATGGACCTTAAAAACATTATGCTCAGTGAAATAAGCCAGACACAAAATAACAAATATTTTATGATCCTATTTATATGAGGTATTTAGAATAGTCAAAGTCATAGAGACAGAAGTATAAGTTTCCAGGCCAGGCGTGGTGAAACACAACTGTAATCCCAGTACTTGAGAGGTTGAGACAGGAGGATCACAGGTTCGAAATCAACCTCAGCAATTTAGCGAGGCCCTCTGCAACTTAATGAGACCCTGTTTCAAAATGAAAAAATAAAATAGGGCTGGAGGTGTAGCTCAGAGGTAGAATGGCCCTGGGTTTCATCCACAGGACCACAAAAAGAAAAAAAAAAGTTTCCAGAGGCTAAGGAAAGACAGAAGGGGGAGTTATTGTTTAATGAGTACAGAGTTTCTATTTGAAATACTAGAAATGGATAGTGGTGGTAATTGTAAGACATTGTGACTGTACACTTAAAAGTTGTTTAAAATACTATATTATTCAGCCTTAAAAATGAATGAAATTCAGATAGTTGCTATGACATGGATGGACCTTAAAAACATTATGCTAAGTGAAATAAGCCAGACACAAAGTATCTATGTAGTGGAGGGTGTACTGGGAATCAATCCCAGGGGTGTTCTACCTTCCAGCTACACCCCCAGCCCTTTTTATTTTTCATATATTTATTTATTCCATACTGGGGATTGAACCCAGGGGCATTCTACCTCTGAGCTATACCCACAGCCCTTTTTTTTATTCTTTATTTTGAAACAGGGTCTCACTAAGTTGCAGAGGGCCTCACTAAGTAGCTGAGGCTAGCCGCGAACCTGCGATCCTCCCATCTCAGCCTCCCAAGTACTGGGATTACAAGCATGCACCACTACACCAGGCTTTTATTTATTTTTGAATCAGGGTCTTGCTAAATTGCTGAGGCTGGCCTCGAACCACACTTGGCTTGTATATTTTACCATAATAAAAAAAAACTACACTTAACAATGAATGACAAACTGAGGAATAGTTCAAAATAGAGAAATAAGTTGCTCTAATGAGTGTTAATATGAAAATTAAATGTCCACTATATGCATTCTAGGGCTTAATGTGGTGTGTGCCCTCACTTTAGGAAATCTAACAGAACTGTAAAAATAAATTAAGAGGCCATTGCATATAAAAGATCTATTTTACCTAGGAATTTATCCAAGCATTCTCTTAAACAGGGAGCTGCTTTCTCTAGTAAACTTAATTGTTTGCTGATGGATCATTAACAATGCCACAAAGGCTTTGGAGAGCAGGAGCCTCTTGGGAAGGAGGTCTCTGGAGGATCTGGAGCAGCAGCTCAGAAGCTGGGGTCTCTCTGTAGTTGCACAGTTCCATAGGAAAAGCCAGCCAATCTTTGTTCCCCTTATCCTGCAGGAGCATTGGCCCCTTTCAAGCCTCACCCAACCACCGATGCAGCAGAGGTGCGAGGTGCGCGTTGGATGTGGTGGTGAGAGCATAGCTGCCCTCCTTGAAGGTGACCTGAGTTTTCATTTCAATGATTCAGCTTCTTTTTTAGTAGACTATAAATTCCTTGAGGGTAGGAGTTGGATTTTCTTTGTAGTGTGCTGCCTTGAAAGTATTCCACAAATGCTGGATATCTGATATTATTTACCACATGAATGAATGAATGACTTTAGTAAAATGGCAATGGAAGGTCCAACAAAAGTGGTTTTGAAGCAGCTCTGAAACTCTAATATATGAGAAGTCTACTTAAACACTCCTCAAAGCATAAAGCAAGAAGAATCTGTGTTTAAGCTTACCCTAGCTTCTTCAACACAAGAGACATGTTTCTATTGCCATTGTAACTGCCTTGTACCCAAATGTACCACATCCACGGGGTTCACAATAAGTACTGTTGACAGAATGAATGACAAGGCAAAAAATAGCTCACAGTACTTCTCATTTTTTACAAGTGTGGAAAGCATATTAAACCATCTGCTGATTAAAAATATGCATGTTTTGACTTGCATATGAATCAAATTAACATACATAAAACCAACATCTTCACATCACTAGATTCACAGCTATAGCCAATGTAATTTTCTGTTTTTTTCAAATTCATCAATCCTGGAGTGACACGATTAATTTATTAGGCATAAAATACACAGTAATGATTTATAACTAAAAACTACCTTTTGCTCTATTTCAATTCAGTGACGGTTTGTCTTCTATTAAAAACAAAAAGAGGCATAAGATCATTGGAAATTTAAAATTTTATGTTCAAATTTGCTCTGTACATACTTAATTATCATCAAGGAAAGCTAAAATGTGAGGAAAAGAATAGTATCATCCCTCAGTATGCTGAATTAACATTTAGTAAATAAAATACTATAAGTTGAACCCCAGTGCCTTGCTGCCTTATAAAACCCCCAAAATGAGCAAACTCCCAAGTTGCAGCTTCTGTAACTTCACCTTCTGCCCCTGCCCCTCTCCAGGTGATCCATCACTTCCTTCTTTCCAAGACTGTGCGGGCAGGAAAGATTCTCTGTGAACTAGAGAAACACTCTGCATGCGGTTACACTAATGGGCTGGGCTGCCATCTTGGGAGGAAGAACACAACCAAATGGCAAACCACTCTAGGTCTGGGCCAAGACAATTAGGGGGGGTCCAATTGCTGTTACTTAGAGACACCTGTCCCCTCTCTTAACTCCCCAGTCCCTCAGGATTCACCACTCCTGGAGCACTCCTCTGGGACCAAGAGTGTAGCTGAGTGGGATCTCTAGCATCCAGCCTCCCCTTGCACCCTGCTGTTGATACGCCTCTGGCACCACAAACCTGGCACCATATAAATGCCAGCAGTTTTGATCTCTGGGTCCTCTCCAAACTGCTGGCACTGAACCTAGAAGAGCAACAGGAGTCCCAGGCCCTTTCTCTAGATATTCAAATTTATGGATCTATTTGGAGTCCAGGAATCTGAATTTTATCAAATTTTATCAAATGCGCTTCAAGAAGGAATTTTGGAAAATACCAAGTTCAAGCACTCTTCAAAGTGCTCCCTGGAGTCTCCTGGTGGAGGGAGTTGCCCTTCATGTATTCAAGCATGGGATAATGAAGGCAAGATGGCTTTGTCCATCCAGAAGTCCATGCAAGTCCAAGGTATGTTGTCCTTATCATGATTATATTCCTTTAGCACTGACACTGACACAATATGCACAATCTATTGAGCCTCTTCTCAATACACAGGACTAAGTGACCAGCCACAGTATCTGAGATCCAAGAAGGAGGAGGAGGAGGACTGGCCAAAGGCAGAGAAAAGAGGGAGGAGGAGAAGCAGAAACTGGAATCTGGAAATGAATGCATGTGTATTTCAGTCTGCAGCTGCTTGGCTCCTGATATAAATCAAAGAAAGAAGGAGGGAGATGCAGGGAGAAAATATAAACAGCTGGGTAAATTCAATCCTCTGTTAAATATGAATTTTCAGAGATCCAAGACTAAATATGTTAGCTAAATTATTCATTTTCTGAACTTCCAATTTTATTTTTAGTACTACTATGTGAATTAATCTGAATTGTGTTCTGAGACACAACTAGGTACTAAGATAAGCACCCATATGCTGGGTGACCACACAAAGTGGGTACCTGTGGGTTCTACTCATCTACATGAGGGCACAGCTGGGAGAGATTCTCATCTGGCAGGTTTGCTGCTGACTTGCCATAAATTAAAGATGGATGTCGTTAGAGCATACTTTCCCCCGTAGATACAAAGACCAGGCCCTTCCCTACAATATTGATGAAGAAAATTTGCAATGATGCCAGAAATGAAAGAAATGAGTATTCTTGCAGGGCACTAGAAGATAATTTAGAGATAAGAGCCACTCTCTTTTTGAGACTTGAACAAGAAGTTGTGAGTTAAATAGAAGCTTGCAGATTAGCCTGGAATTAAAAAAAAAAAAAAAACCTTGTTCCAGGGCTCTTTAAAAATAAGATGGATCCAGTCTTCTGTGATTGAATAAGTTTGTGCATAACAATAGGGAAACAGACTGGCTTTTTACCATCCCATTTAGACCTGTGATTATGCAACCAAATATCAGCAACTCAGCTCAGCAACAGCACACTGTACAAGAAAACTGCACAACTGAGGAAAGCAGTAGAGTCTTCTAGATGCAAATGTTTGGAAAAAATCCTTCAAGTTTCTGAATAAATTTTAAAAAGATGTAGAAATTCGGCCAGGTGTAGTGGCTTATACCTGTAATCCCAGTATTTGGGAGGCTGAGATAGGAGGATCATAGGTTCAAAGCCAGCCTCAGCAACTTAGCAAGGCCCTCAGCAACTTAGTGAGACCCTGTTTCAAAATAAAAGCAGGCTGTGGTGGTGCATGCCTGTAATCCCAGTACTTGGGAGGCTGAAACAGAATTGCAGGTTCAAAGCCAGCCTCAGCAACTTAGTGAGGCTATCAGCAACTTAGCAAGACCTGTTTCAAAATAAAATAGGGCTGGGGGTGTATCACAGAGGTAGAATGCCCCTGGGTTCAATCCCCAGCACCATAATAAATGAATACATACTTACATAATAGGGCTGGGTTGTAGATCAGAGGTAGAACTCCCCTGGATCGATCCCTGGTACCCCCCCACTCCACACACTGATAAAAAATGTTGTAATTCAAGGTTAACTCTCCATATGTCAGAAATTTATCTTAGCCTCTTTAGAAACTGTGGTTCCTTCTATTGTGACATATATTCCCAGGGAGTTGAATTGTAGCCAGAATTTGACTTCAGGATAATTAGGAAGTATATATGAGATGCCAGAAGTCTATTAGGTGGCAAATATGCCTCCGGAGTGGTCCCCTTTGACAGTCACATAAAGATATGCAAAAGTTACTTAACAATTCTCATTTCAGTGATAATTCCTTAGGTCTCATTACTTTTTCCCCAGATAGGTGCATTTAAAAAAAAAAGTTTTCCATGTCCATCCTGCTGATAAAATTTCAATCACTGGAAAGTTCCCTTTAAAACTAACAAGGCTTTTTATCTCCCTGCCAGATAACAATTGTATAGGCCACTTGGAATTACCAGAGAGGCTGAAACTGGAGCGTGCAGATAAATGAGATCCTGTAGGTGACATGCAGAATTCAGGGCAGTCCAGAGTTGCAGCCTCTTCCTTCACTTAACTTTGTTGCAAAGCTGCTGTGAATAATTGGATTCCCCTGCTCCTTTCTCTGTTGGAACAGGAGTGAATTTTAGGGAGATAGATGGGGGAGAAGGGAGGCAGCCCCTGTGAAGGAAGGAGAACCGTGGAAGTGCTCAGAAGACTGAACCTAACCCATTACACCAGCTTCAATCAATGACTTCTCTATGCAAAACCCTTCCTTTCCTTACTCAGAAGTGAAGAGCTTGGACTGAACTGTGGGGTAGAGATTTTGAGATGCAGAAGACTGCTCCAAAGTTCCTGTTTGGGGCAAATGGGAAACAGTGAGCCTGGGCGGTGGCTCTCCCAGGATGGTTCTGCTTTTATCTTTTTACACATTGGAGTTTCATTTTCTGAAAAGCATCTAATGCTAAGGTAAGTTTGCAAGCCGGGCGTTGCAGTGCATGTCCGTAATCCCAGTACTTGGGAGGCTGAGAAAGGAAGATCACAGGTTTGAGGCCCTCAACAACTTAGTGAGAACCTCAGTAACTTAGCAAGGGTTTCAAAATAAAATAAAAAGATTTGTGGTATAGCTTGAAGGTAGAATACCTCTGAGTTAAATCTCCAGTACCAATAGTAATAATAATAATAAAGGGGCTGTGGGTATAGCTCCGTGGTAGAATGCCCCTGGGTTCAATTCCCAGTGCCACAAAAGAAAAAAAAAGTAAGTATGCAAACCCCTGGACTATATAACTGGTTTCCTTCCAGGTCTAAGGGCCTCTCTTCAACAATAAGAGATGACTGCCTGCTAAAGCAACCAGAAGGTTCTCAGTTAAAGTATTAACTAGATATAATAGAAGACGTGCATAATGAAGAGGTGCTTCAAGGATGGAAAGAGAAACCCAGATAGCAAGCTGCTCTTTCTCACCTTCTCACAGCAAACTTCTCCTTCCCCAGTGTTCCCAACTCTGGGGTCTCAACGGGATCACCTGTGGAGCTATTAAATCATGGAGGGGCTGGCCTCTGCCTCTGGGGATTCTGATCAAACAGATGCGGGGATGGATGACTCTTTCTTTCTTTTTTTCTTTTTTTTTTTATTGAACTGGGAATTGAACCCAGGGGCATTCTATCTCTGAGCTACAACCCCAACCCTATTTATTTTATTTTGAAACAGGGTCTAACTAAGTTGCTGACAGTCTCACTAAGTTGTTGATGCTGGCCTCAAATCTGCGATCCTCCTGTCTCAGCCTCTCAAGTACTGTGATTATAGGTGAGGGCCAATGTGTCCAGCTATTGATGGCTTTTTAATAAAATATCTAAAGGTGATTGTGTGTGTGTGTGTGTGTGTGTGTGTGTGTTTGTGTTACTGGGGATTAAACCCAGGGACGTTCTACCTCTGAGGTATACCCCAAGCCCTATTTTATTTTTTAGTTTGAAATAGGGTCTCACTAAATTGCTTAGGGCCTAAGTTGCTGAGGCTGAACTTGAACTTGGGATCCTCCTGTCTCAGCCTCCCAAGAACTGGGATTACAGGTGTGCACCACCATGCCTGGCTACAGGTGATTTTGATGTGCAAAGAGGATAGATAATCTCTGCTTGGCTTCAGCTCTCTGACCTTTATTAAGATCAATCTCCTAAAAGACATTACTAGCCAGTGGTGCACACCTGTCATCCCAGTATTTGGGGGTCTGAGATAGGAGGATCGCAGGTTCGAAGCCAGCGTCAGCAACTTAGTGAAACCCTTAGCAACTTAGTGAGACATTTCTAAATAAAAAAATAAAAATAGGACTAGGGGTGTAGCCCAGAGGTAGAATGCCCCTGGGTTTGATCCCTAGCACCACACACACACACAAAAACATTAATGACGTACCTGCCACAATGTCAGTTACCACTATCAGGCAGATGACTTCAAATCTAACTCTCCAGAAATAACAGCCTTCCACCCAGGACAGCTCTTCACCCACTGACCAGCCGCCTCCGACCAGCCGCCTCCTCTGGCATCTGAACCATTCCGCCTGGGCCAGCTCCTCACCCACTGACCAGCCACCTCCGATGGCATCTTACCCATTCCGCCTGGGCCACCTCTTCACCCACCGACCAGCCTCGAGGACATCTTACCCATTCCTCCTGGGCCAGCTCCTCACCCACTGACCAGCCGCCTCTGAGGACATCTTACCCATACCGCCTGGGCCAGCTCTTCACCCACTGACCAGCCGCCTCTGAGAACATCTTACCCATACTGGCACAAGCCTCCTTCTGGTGACTCAGACTCCTAGTGACTCCAAGGCATCCTTGACTCTGCCGTTCCTTGTGCCTCCAACATCCTATTTGCACAAAATTAACAAATCTACCCTTACATATCTGACCCTCACTCAGGTCCTAGACTTCTATTCTTACTGCCACTCTTGCAACCAAGTTCCTTTTCTTCCCTGATGTGTTATTTACAGAATTGTCTTCTCCCATCTTTCCCCTCTGATCCATCCCACTCTGACTTGTTAGCTCCTTGTTTAAATAATTACAATGGCTCCCTGCTACCTACCTTTAAAAAATAAATGGCCACTTCTGTCTTTTAGGTTCCACAACAGGAGCCCAATCTAAGTTTCTAGCCTCATCTTAATCACCCAGCAGCACGAACACAATCCACTAAGGAAAGAGCATTATTCCTTCCTCTACAACCATGTCCTAAGCTTCTTGATTCGGCGCCTTCACATTTACTGTTCTCTAGGCCCAAGTCACTCTCCTCCTCATTCTGTGGTGCCTAAGCGCTCTCCAGATCTCTCCAAAGGAATCTGAATCTCACTAGCTTGTGCTCTACCCTCTTTCATGGCAGTCAGGTCATTCTGTCTTGTAGCATCTTTATCCTTTGCCATATCTTCCCCTCTTTACTGAGTCATTGCTTCTTCGGAGCACTGCCCTGTGAGCCTCGGCGCTGTATGGAAAGAAACTGGACTTTGGAGCCAGAGAGCCTTATGTATAAATTCCAGCTCTGCTGCCTAATAGTTATCTGAACTGGTTCAAATTATTTAACCTTTCCCTGCTTAATAGCCCCATCTGTAAAATGGGAATATGAATATCCAGTTCCCAGGATTAGAGTGAAGTCTTAATGAAACAATGCACATAAAGTGCCTGACACAAGAAGAGACTCTCCACAGATGGTAGCACCCACTAACAAATGTCGAGTGGAGGTTTGCTGGGCTTTCATCTATAATAGAAGGTGACATCCTGCTAATCCAGTCGATGGAGACATCCTCTGTAGACACTCACTACCCGGTCCTTCTTACTCATTAAGAAGATTACAGGGCTCTTTTCATTTTTGAGACAATACTCTGAAGCAGAGAATTAATAGCTTCTCCCTATTATTTGTTTGCCAATCATAATAAGGGCAAGTAGTAATGGTTAGGTACATGGCAGATGGACAAGAATGGGAAGAAAGAGCAGCAAGAAAACAAAATTAAAATATCCAGAGCCAGGCACAGTGGCATAGGCCTGTAATCCCAGTCCTTGGGAAGCTGAGACAGGAGGATTGCAAGTTTGAAGCCAGCCTTAGCAACTTAGGCCCTGTTTCAAAAATAAAAAAGGACTGGGATGTAGCTTGGAGGTAGAATGCCCCTGGGTTCAATCCCCAGTGCCAAAAATAAAAAGACTATCTAGCAGAAGTACATTTGAAAAGACATAAAATGTCCACGACTTTCCAAAATAAATATTACCAAGTTGCAGCATATAAAATAATAATCCACCATTGTCAGCTAGTTTATTTCAGGGAGGTAGAAATAATTAAACAATACAAAGGCAATTAATATATCAAATACAAAAGACAGAATTGCATCTATAGATGTTTAAAATGTATTTGATATCTATTCAACAATGGAATTCTACTCAGCAATAAAGAAGAACAAAATTATGTCATTTGCAGGAAAATGGAAGGACCTGTTAAGTGAGATTAGCCAGTCACAGAAAGTGAAGAGTCATATGTTTTCTCTAATATGTGGAAGCTAGGGAGTAACTGGGATACCAGTGGGACTTCAGATAATGGAGGAGAAACCTCAGTGGAGCCAGGGAGGTGGTCTAGGGGAAGGGGAGGGGGAAGAGTGAGGATCAGTGAAGGAATTACTATCACTGGTTTTATGAACATATGTGAGAATACCAATGTCAATCTCAGTACCCTGTACGGGGAAGGGAGGGGTGAGGAGGGAGCGGGGGGGCACAAAGTGTTGTGTGCATATATGTCACTGTCAACATTATTTACATTATGATGTGAGACTATAATATACCAATAAAAGTATATTAAAAATAAATAAAATGTATTTGATAAGATTCAACATCAAGCCAGGCATGGTGGCGCACGCTTGTAATCCCAGTACTTTGGGAGGCGGAGACCGGAGGATCCAGGTTTGCGACCAGCCTCAGCTCTCTCTCTTCTCTCTCTCCCTATCTCTCTCTCTCTCTCTCTCTCTCTCTCTCTCTCTCTCTCCTTAGTGAGGCCCTCTGCAACTTCGTGAGACCTGGCTTCAAAGTAAAGTATAAAAAATAGGGCCGGGGGTGTAGCGCGGAGGTAGAACGCCCCTGGGTTCAATCCCTGCTACTGCAAAAAAAAAAAAAAAAAAAAAGATTCAACATCAAACCCTAACATTATTTTAGAGTAGAAATAGAAAGTATATTTACTCAACATAAGAAGTATCAGATTAAAACCAATAGGTAGAAATATATTTAATATTAAAACATTGGTGACATCTCCATTAAAATATGCAAAAAATATTATTTAATATTATTCTGAAAGCTGGGACCAATGCAATAAGACATGACACAAAATTAAAGGTATACTATGTTAATAAAGAAGAGATAAATGTTGTTTATCTTGGATGAAGCTACTATATAACTATAAGCCCAATGAGTCATTTAAAATATTGCTTAAACACAAAAGACTGAATGTAAAAAGAAAAAAGAAAAAATATTCCAATATAATTGTAATCCTTAGCTAAAACCTTTTTAATTTGTACATTTTTTGTGTGATACTAGGATTGAACCCAGGGGTATTCTACCTCCGAGTTACACCCCCAGTCCTATTTTATTTATTTTTTGAAACAGCGTCTCACTAAGTTGCTGAGGGCCTTGCTAAGTTGCTGAGGCTGTTCTTGAACATGTGATCCTCCTATCTCAGCTTCCCAAGTACTGGGATTACAGGTATGCACCACCTGCCCGGCTTACTTTATACATGTTTTTATATAGTTAACCTTTTTTAAAAGTTTTTAGATTATTATAAGAAAACATGAATATAGAGAGTCCATACACAGTAACAAAAAGAAATAGGACATCTAGAAATAGCCTTAATGCATAATGTCTTTTACCTATTCAAAGAAAGAGTAAAATTTTATTGGGATATATTTATTAGAGCTTAAGAAAATTGAAAAACATACCGTGTTCCTGGGTGACAAGACATTGTTATAAATATTTAAATATTTTCAAAATAACAGACTCAAGACATTCAACAAGTATGTATTGAGCACCTACTTTATGCCAAGTAAAATGCTAGGTTCTGGGGCTATAGCTCTGAATGACACAAAGACTCCACCCTCCTGGCATTTGGGGTCTTGTGAAGTTGACAGAACAAACAAATAAATCCACAATAGAGTGTCAGATAATAATACGTGCATTGTGTAAAAATGAAACAGAGCAAGAGATGGAGAATGAAAGGGGTGCTGTTTAGAATCCAGTGGTCAGGAAAGGCCTCTGTCAAAGTAATATTTGAACAAACATTTGAGTATAGTATGGAGTCAATTTGACTATGTGGGAGAACAGTGTTTCTTGCAGGGGGAACAAACAGCAGACGCAAAGGCTCCAACATAGAACCAGGCTGAATGCAGCCCAGGAACAATGAGTAACCAGCGTTGCTGAAGCAGAGGGAGTGAGGTGGAACCAGGCGGGAGATGGAGACAACGTCATGTGGGGCAGATCATGCAAGGCCTGGGAGACCAAAAGAGGACTTTGAGTTGTATCTTAAGTCTGATAACAGCCTTTTTGATCAGGTGAGGGTGTGTTCTAATTTTTTTTTTTTAAGATCCATCTAGTCTCAATGCTGACAACAAACAGGATAGAGATGGTAGGAAAACCAAGCAGTCAGAAAGGTGTTTCAATAATTAGGCTGGAGAAAATGTGCTTATTCTAGGAAGGTAGGGATGAAAGGAATCAGAAGTGGGTTCCAGATATATTTTGGGGATAGACATAAAAGATTTGCTGTTGGGTCAGATGTGAAGGGTAAGAAAGAGAAAGGAATCAAGGTTGGCCACTGAGTTTTTGTTCTGAAGCAGCTGATTGGATCACAGCACTTGTCACTCAGGTAGGGAAGACTGGGAAAGGCCCAGGAGTGGGGACTGAAACCGAGAGTTGCATTTTGGACCTGTCAAGTTTGAAATGTCTATGAGACTCCAAGAGGAGATGTTGAGTGGGCAGTTGCTCTAAGAGTCTGAAGGCCAGGGAGGCATCTCAAGCCATCAACAGATACATGGAATGTACAATGACAGGACTGGACAAGGTCATCCCTGGAGAAAAAGCACAGGGACTCCAGGGCTCATCAACATTAAAAGTTTGAAACAAGAAAGAGATCCATCAGAGAAGACTGGGGGGAGCGCCCAGTGAGACAGGAACAAAACCAGGATAGTTTGAAGTCTCAGAAGCCAAGAAGTGGTTTAATATGATTCCCACCAAAGTCCCCACCACTTATTTTTTATTAACTGGCATGATGAGTCTAAAATATAACAGAAAAGCACAATGCACACCTAAGGTAATAGATCATTCTGCTACAACCTTCCTTTGTAGCAATTGATATGGATATGATATTTTTATGACATTGTAAAATGAAAATGAAATCTTTCTTTAAAAAAAAAAGTTGAGCCAGGCATGGTGGCGCACGCTTGTAATCCCAGTACTTTGGGAAGCGGAGACCGGAGGATGCGGGTTTGCGGCCAGCCTCACCTCTCTCTCTGTCTCTCTCCCTGTCTCTCTCTCTCTCTCTTTCTCTCCTTAGTGAGGCCCTCCGCAACTTCGTGAGACCCAGTTTCAAAATAAAGTATAAAAAAAATAGGGCCGGGGGCGTAGCGCGGAGGTAGAACGCCCCTGCATTCAATCCCCGGTACCGCAAAAAAAAAAAAAAAAAAAAAAAAGTTGTTTGCAGCTGGGTGCAATGGTACACACCGGTAATCCCAGTTCTTAGGGGACCGAGACAGGAGGATAGCAGGTAGGAGGACATCCTCATCAACTTAGCAAGACTCTGTTTCAAACTAAAAAAGATTAGGGGTAGCACACCCTGAGGTTCAATCCCCAGTACCACAAACAAAACAAAACAAAAAAACTACTTGCTTACGTAAGCCTCCTGTCTTCCACTTTATTTTTATATTTTCACAGTGCTAGAGATCAAGCCCAAGGCCTCATGCACACTAAGCAAGTGCTCTATCACTGAGCCCCTAGCCCTAACTGCTCCATTTTTACACTGGCACAATTGTCTCAGTCATCTTTCTGGTGTCTTTGTAACAAGTCAATAAAATACAGCACATGACTGAGAAAAATTTGCCTAATAAGTTTTGGTTTAGGGACTCACAAAATGGCTTTATTTTATTTAAGAATCTTTTATGCTATACAGAAGCCTATTAAGTCCTTGAGCAGGTATAAATTATTCACATACACATTGTGGAAACAAGTATCTAGAATTATGAAAGTCAAATTGATTGCTTACTTCATGACGCACACCAAAGTAAATTCTAGATTGACTTAAAATTTAAATATTTAAAATTTTAACAATAGAAACATTGAAAGAAAATACAATCATCTACTTATAAAGTTTCTACAAAAGGGAAGATTTCCTTAGTTTAGAAATAGCAGGAGAAATTACATAGCAAAAGACCAGGAGATTTGAATGAAAAATTTATGCACAAAAACTCTGAGGTAAATATTAAAGTAGAAAAGTATTTCAAATAAAATGTCAAAATTAAGCTGGGTGATGCATGTTTGTAATCCTGGTACTTGGGAGGCTAAGACAGGAGGATCGCAGGTTCAAAGCTGCCTCAGCAACTTAGTGGGGGGGGTGTAGCTTGGAGGTAGAATGCCCCAGGTTCAATCCCCAGTACCACAAAAAAAAAAAAGAAAGAAGAAAGAAAAAGAAAATGCCAAAATTAATATAAAAAGCTCAAACATGCTGGGCGTGGTGGCACACACTGGTAATCCCAGTCCTTGGGAGGCTGAGACAGGAGGATCTGGGTTCATGGCCAGCCTCAGCTACTTAGTGAGGCCTCCATAACTTAGTGAGACCCTGTTTCAAAATAAGGAATAAAAAATAGGGCTAGGGGTGTAGCTTGGAGGTAGAATGCCCCTGGGTTCAATCCCCTGGGTTCAAATAAAAAAAAAAGCTCATTAAAATAGATTTTTAAAAAATGCAGTAGAGCCCCAGTTGATAACTGGTCAAATGAGTATTCTTGAAAGAGGTTATTACCCACAAGAGAAAATTCAGCTAACCAACTCACTTATGTAAGCATGTTGATTTTTTTGTTTGTTTGTAACTTTATTAAATGCTGATGAGGAACACTCATTAACATATCAATATTTAAGCACTACAGCATAATAGAAGTTTTTCCACCTTCCTAAACTTCTTTCACACCTAAGCCAATTTGCATTTGACATTTCAGTTACATGTACATGTAACAGATACCCTCAACCACAATAGAAGGCACTGTCCACAAAAGCCTTCTCGCAGACAGAATTACATTTTTAGAGGCAAAGTGGCTCAACTGTGGCAAATAAGCTGCCTGACCTCCTCATGAAATAAACTACACAAAACCCAACAAGTATTAAAGGTGCTAAAGATCAGTTGTCTGACGTTGACAATCTTCTAGATATAGAAGTGTGTATTATAAGTGTGTGTGAGCTAAAACCCTTCTAACGTAGGTGGAGAGCTGCTATGGACGGGCTGTTGTGACTCCTAAGAGGTGCACAGGTGAGCAGGGGCGCCCTGCCTGTGCTGGCTCTCCACCACTATCCAGGGCTCGCTGGGCTCGGCCTGACCTGGGCCTCCCAGTTATTTTTTCTTCATTGCTCTATTTTGTTTTGTATTTGCTTATTCTGCTTTTTTTTTTTTTTTGTAATTAGGGCAAAGCAGGAGATTCCACTAGTCTTAAGAATGCTTACTATACCCTATACCTTTCTGAATCAAGCATTTTTATTCATTCTGAAAATACAACTGATTCCACCTACAATTATCTTTAAAGTACACAGAGAGTCAGCTGAAGGGACACGTGTGGACTGAGCCAAAGGAACGCCATCATGCTGGAGCACAGGCTGAGAACATAAGAGCTCGGATGGGGGCGAGTGGCCTGGTTGGTGGCAGGGCGTGGCCAGCCCTAGTGGGCCTTCTCCAGGGAGCTCTGCAGCACCTGACACACTGCTGGTACACCAGCTCAAAGTCAGAGTCATTCCCATAATAGGGATCTTCAATAATGAATTGTTTTTGTGGCTCATAGCTTCCAAGGAGTTCGATTTTAACTGTGCAGTTTTGAACTTGATTACTTTTTCTATTCAAATCCCTGAGATTTCTTTCATCTATACACAGTATATAGTCATATGTGGCAAAGTCTTCTTTGGTAACCTGCTGGGCAGCGTGACTCATGGAGATGCCATCTTCTTCATGCAACTCTATGGTCAGGGAGTTTCCACTTTGTAAGTGGACGTGGCTGCACTGTCTATCCTCCAGTTACTGAAACGTTCTGCTCAGTTACAAGTTTTCTGAAAACTGCTTCTGCAATGGTTGACCTGAAAATTCTACCCAGACACACGAACAGCACGGACTTGGGAACCCGCCCGACCATCTTCAAGCACACACGTTATGCTGATTCTTGATAGTAATCAAAGAAATATAAAAAATTGCAATAATTTTTCACTAATACTATTACTAAAGATTTTTTTAAAACCATAATAAGCAATTTTGGGAAAGGTTCAGTAGAAAGTGTCCTCTTTTGTCCTAATGGTATATACATTTAGACAAACAATTTGAATTTGTATTAAGACCCTTTCAAAAAAAATGTCTCAATAGATGGCCCAGAATCATCACTACTTGTAAACTATCTTAAAGAAATACAAAGCACTTTAGGAAAATAAACAAATAAATGAAAATAAATCAACATACTATGATTTATAGTAGCCTCCAAATGGAAATATATAAAAGTTTTGCAGATACAATGGATTTGAAATGGTTCAATCAGAAAACAGTTTCCCCTGTTGCAGCCAGAAATGATTCATACTAATGTTACAAAGGAAGTTTCTCTCTGTTCATATTCCTGCCCAGTGGGGATATCTTTGTAGCTCTGACCCCAATCAGTAAAGTATTTTGTCCACCAAAAGGAGAAGAATTTAGCTTTCTCCTACACAATGTAGGCAGAACCTAGAGGCTGCTGACCAGGGCACACAGAGAACCCAGATTAAAGGGCTAGAAAACTACAGGGTTGTGCAAATAGAAAAGGAAGCTTCCTCTGATAATAAATAAGCAGCAGTAGGCATTTTTGCAGAGCTTATTGAAGGGGAACAAAGTTTCCTTTGTGGCAAAATTGATAAACACTATTATTTTGGACAAACTCAAAGCAAGGAATTTCTACAGAGAAATTAGGGTAAGAAGAAAAGAAAATGACAATCCTGCAAATATTGCCATAGGACAAGGCTATTGATCAGGAAGATGGTAAAACTCAGGTGAGGATCAAAGTAAGGGAATGTGGACCAGATCATATATAAGAAAATGTCCTTTTGGTCGCACTTCCATGTATACATTCCTTTGGTCATTCATTTATTAATTTATTAGTTGGTTTGGCAAATATTTATTGAGCAGCAAATAGATATATGCTAGGCACAATAAGCAAGCATTGGGGGATACTTCAGCAAAAAAAAGCAAAACTAAACTAAACAAGAAAGTATGCTTTCCTAGAACATATAATAGTAACAACACTATGCATTAAAACAATAATAACATAATTATTACTTCAAATGAGCTAAGTACTAACAAAAATGTTCTGAAGTCTGCAAGAGTGAATGATAGGAGAACCTAATCTAACTCAGATAGAGAATCCTTTGGGTTTTCATGAGACTTGAAGTTTTCAATGACATTTTAAAGGTAAAAATAGTTAGCTAGGGTGAGCATTTTTATAATTCCTTACTGGGGAAGAAATTGGACACTTAATTATTTGTGGTTTAATGAATATACAGTATGCATATATTTTCTATACAGCTAACTTAAATATTAATTTTAGTTTTTATTCCATTGTATGAATTCTATTGTATGAATTCTATTATATTCACATTCTATTATTTTTATAAAGATTCAAACATTACTTTTTATAAAGACCTAGATTATTGTTTTGGATAGGTATTCAGGCTGGGTGGGCCTTTCCCATGTATTTAGTCAAGATTCTGGTATTTGACAATATTTGCCTCTGTCTAAGTCTTCTTTTTTATTGATTTTTTTTTTTTTTGGCGGTACTGGGGATTGAACCCAGGGGCATTCTACCTCCAAACTCCACCCCCAGCCCTATTTTTTATTCTTTATTTTGAAACAGGGTCTCACTAAGTTGCGGAGGGCCTCACTAAGTAGCTGAGGCTGGCCACGAACCTGCGATCCTCCTGTCTCAGCCTCCCAAGTACTGAGATTACAAGCATGTGCCACCACACCCGGCTATCTGTCTGAGTCTTCTAATTGTTGACAAAGCATAATCATTTCATGTTTCTAAGCTGAGCGTGGTGGCGCACACTTGTAATCCCAGTACTTGGAAGGCTGAGACAGGAGGATCTTATGTTCGAGGACAGCCTTAGCAAGTAGTGAGACTCTCTCATCAACCTAATGAGACCCTATTTCAAAATAAAAATAAAATAGGCTGGGGGTGTAGCTCGGAGGTAGAATGCCCCTGTGTTCAATCCCCAGTAGCACACACACAAAAAAATTCATGCTTCTAATGCTCCCATTGAATTCTCCATAGCAACGTACAGGAATGAACACTTTACCACACTTTACTGTATTTGGAGTGGGGTGGGGGAGGGGGAATGGAACCCAGGGCATTCTACCTCTGAGCCACACCCCCAGCCCATTTTTATTTTTTTTAAATTTTGAAACAGGGTCTCGAGCAGGGCGTGGTGGTGCACACTTGTAATCCCAGTACTTGGGAGGCTGAGACCAAAGGATCCCGGTTCGGGGCCAGCCTCAGCTACTTAGTGAGGCCCTCCGCAACTTAGTGAGACCCTGTTTCAAAATAAAGGATAAAAAATAGGGCTGGGGGTGGAGCTTGGAGGTAGAATGCACCTGGGTTCATTCCCCAGTTCCGCAAAAAATAAAAATAAATAAAAAAAGAAACAGGGTCTTGCTAAGTTGCTGAGGCTGACCGCAAACCTGCAATCCTCCTGTCTCAGCCTCCCAAGTACTGGGATTATGGGCACATGCCATCACTCCCAGCCACATTAGTGTATTCTCATCAACATTTGGTACTATCCTTGCTTACTTTTATAATGAAAAAAAGTACAAAAAATAAATTAAGGCATTGTTATGGGTCAAATTGTGTCTTTCAAAAAAAATATATTGAAGTCTTAATCTCACTACCTCGGAACATGACCTGATTTGGAAAGAGAGATTCTGTAGATGTAGACAAGGCAAGATGAGGTCATTAGAGTGGGCACTACTCCAACATGACAGGCATCCTTAGAAAAGGGGGGAATTTGGACACAGAGACATGGATGCCCTGTGAGGATGAAGCAGAGATTGGAGTGATGCAGTGACAAGCCACGCAACACCGATTGCCAGCAACCACCAGAAGCCAGGAGAGAGGCCCAGCACAGATCCTCCCTCCCAGCCCTCAGAGGAAGCACCTGGCAGAGGCCCGCATCCCAGCCTTCTGGCTCTCAGAGCTGTGAGAGGATAAATTTCCGTTGGGTGAGCCACCCAGTTTGTGGTACTTTGTTATGAAAACTCCAGCAAATGAATACAGGCATATTTCTTAATCTGGGTTCCCCTGAAAACAGAGATGGAGAAAAGCACTTGGTGTTAACTAATCTTTGTTTGACACTTGTGCTTGGGATACAACTATAAATCTAGCTCTCGGAAGTGTCATAATGTTTTGTTTGTTTTCTCTTATTTTCCCAGACGGTTTAGACATAAAAGATAACCAAGCAAACCAAAGACTTTCAATGGACAAAAAGACCTCCACCATAAATTGCCAAATTTGGGTAGTTAATGATTAGAATTGAATATGGGAGTGGATATAGCTTTGATGAGCTTGAAGTTCTCACTTAGAAAAAGAATACAAGCACGCTTGTAATCCCAGTACTATGGAAGGCGGAGACCGGAGGATCCGGATTCGTGGCCAGCCTCAGCTCGCTCGCTCTCTCTCTCTCTCTCTCTCTCTCTCT
>PVJS01026943.1:0-26617 GCA_004027185.1 Glis glis | reverse complement strand
AACTGGCACTAGCAGAGGCAGGAGTCGACTCACAGCGCAGTTGCAGCAGATGTCCCCATGGATCTAACAGGTTCATTGAGGGCTCTAGAGTTGGGATAACCTTTCAGTCTTGTCTGAAAGTTGAATCATGAATTTAGTTTGGTCTTTGCAATCTACATTTAGAAAACAAATATTGAGCATGTTCATCCTCTGGGGAAAGGATGTAATCTTGGGTAAAGCATCACCTGTGATTTTAAAGAGTCCTAAGGAGAGACTCCCCTGGGAGCAGTCAGATGGCAAAGCTCCAGGAAGCTGGAGGATTGAGCACTTCAGTTCCAGGTGGACGGGGCTCAGGCAAGCTGATCATCATTGTCATCGCTGCATCTGGTGAGTGTTTCTCTTTTGATGCCAATATCTGTTTGGGGTGTGCGTACCAAACCTATAATGGTAGAGTTACCTTGTCTTACCTCTGCTCGTATATAAGCTCCATATGAGCATGGAAAATGTCTGTCTTTTTGCAACTTCATCCCTAACACCTAAAATATTTCCTGGGACCTAGAAGACTGCATAACTTATGTTTAGTAATTGCATGATAAAAATGAGGAAATATGAAATTAAAAAAATAATGACATTGGAGATTTTATTATTGGACTCCCTTGATGCAGTAACACTTCTCAGTTGCCATAAGGTGACCTTATGAGTTACTCCATTTTATGGCCTTCTGGAATTCATAAGGATCACTATTCTTATGGGATTATACCAGTTTGAGCAGATTAACTTGCTTATTTTAAAGGCTGTTGTTCATACAGTGTTGGCTCAATGAAAGTAATGGAAACTTATTTGCTGGATAATATTTATCTAAGGAAAAATTATTGACCTTGAAAAGAAGAAAAAAATAGCTGGGAACACCTTAGGTTACATAGAAAACAAATTTACTAAGTCCCTAAATCCAGAGAAGTTGAAATAAACAAGATAAATTTTGTGATCCAAATGGTGAGATGAACCGAGAATGGAATTGACATTTAACCCAACAATATAACCAAATGCAAAGTGTCCAAGCAACTCTACTTAATAATGACAGCATGATGAAGAACACCAAACGCAAACAGAATTTAAGATGCAACATCATGCTATCTAGCTATCTTTTGTTTAGGAATAGTTGAGAAAGGTTTGTGTTTATTGACCTTATATAATCTGTCTCAAACCTCTTTCCCTTCACCCACCCCACCCCAACAACTTCTCTCTTGAGGAATATTTGCTATTCTTTTTGGCAGGAACACAGATATTGCTGGCCTCAAACTTCTGATCCTCCTGTCTCAGCCTCCTGAGCACTGGGATTACAGGTATGCACAACCACTCCCAGCCTCCTTCTTGTTATTTAGGTCTCAGCTTAAATATCATTTCAACAAATAAGACTTTTTGAGCTATTTGATAGCAAGTATTCCCTAAGCATGCTGCATAACATCAAGAACCTATTCTAACTCATTGCATAGTCCTTTGCACCCTTATATATTCCTTTGAATGTATGATTTGTCTCACTATGTTTGGATTTAAGCTTCATGCAAGCAAGGAATATGTCTGCCATTTTTGCCACTGCCGTCCCAGAACCTAGCATATCTCCTAACATATAGTAAATTCCTAATTTATGTTTAGTTAATTATGAAAACAGGAAGAAATATGGAATTACAAAATAATAAATGTGATGTCATCAAGACTTCTAGCTTCTTGTACCTCCAAATGATATAGTTTAGTAGTTCTCAACTTGAGGCATTTTCCCCCCCAAAAGGGCATTTGTAAATGTCTCAAGACCTGTCCACTTTTACGACTGTGCGGGGAGATCATCATTGGCATCTAGTGGGCACAATTAAGGGATGATACTAAGCATCCATTGATGTGCAAGAAAGTTCCCCACAATAAAGAATTATCTAGCCCAAAATGTTACTAATGCTAAGAATAAGTAACTTTGGTGAAGTCAGATAATAATAAGTACTTTTGAAAAATAATCATAGTGATACCAAACATGGGTGTCATGTGCCAAATAATGAATGAGATACTAAGCTATTCATATTAGCTAATTTAATCCTCAGAATAACCTTTTAGATTAGATATTTTTGCCCCAGTACATAAGATTAAATAAATTGAGTGCTCATGAATCCACAATGTCTCACCTATTCTACTTGGTGACAGTCCCTTATGAATGGAAAGAATATAAGTCATTGAGTTTTTCCTTATTTCAGCAACAAATGGAGCAGGGATAAAATCCCTCATAAAGGTAAGAAGAAATTGTTTAGCAATGTGTTGGCCTGGATACAGTATTTCTTCTATCTTTATGCCTTTCTATCAGCTGTAGAGTTCCTACACTTTCATTTTGGTTTTGTGTTTATCTGTAGGCAGTACCTCTTGACCTCTCTTAGCCTTCTGTTCCATCGTGTCTGTCTAGTTCTTTTTTTACAACCATTATATAATTGTGTAATTATGCTGAAAGATAGCCATCCATGTTTTTGTATTCCTTCATTTATGTGATAAATATATATGACATTATGTTTATGTGCCAGATACTCTGTTGGAAAACAACAAGGAAAAAGCAAATAAGCAAACACTTCATGTTTGTTCTTGAACCTATGTCACCTCTACAGACTGAATTTGATCAATTTTAAATTGTCCTTTATTATATTGGCATGTATTCATTGATAATCAAGTGTCAGGAAATATGGAAGGAATTTACAATACAGATATGAAGACCAAAACTGCTCTTGAGGACCTCACAGCAATATTGGGAGAGGGTAAAAAAAATAAGAATAGTGTAAGGATAATCACAAAGATTTTCAGAATGTTGATAGTACAGTGAACAAGCAAAGGCTGCTCTCTTCCTCAAGCCTGCTTTCAAAAAATACAAAAAAAAAATTAGAAAGCCTGGATCTAAGGAATCAACCTCAAGACTGCCAACCTGGAGGAAGATCAAAGGCTCTGTAACGGGGAATGAGGAGAGCAGTGGAGGTGTTTAGTTCAGGGGAAGAGAGAGTATAGTTGCAGAGCTCAGTGAGGAGAGTACTTGTAGGTTGGAGGACAGTAGAGTTTTTAAATTCTGTTCTGGCCTGACCTTTACATTGCCTTTGGGCAATTATCACCATAATGCACTAGAATTTGGCAGCAGCTACTTGATGCAATTCCAAAACCCTCTTGCAGTGACAAGCTGATGAGTAGCAACCTTTGGACACTCACTTCTCTAATGTCAGCATCTCTCCCAACCCTGCAAATTGATGGAGGGTGACCTAAGATCTATGGAGAATGCCTTCTTTCTTGTGACTACCTAAAGTTTTCTATCCTGGGCCTTATCCACTAACTCATACTATACATGTAAAGTATGACGACTAGGACCAGATGTCTGGTACCTCCCTAACAACCTTACCAGGTAGAATAGTTGTTATCCCAAAACATGACCTCACAGGCAGAAGAATTTCAACACATTTAAGAAATCTAGTCTTTGACCAATATCTCCCCCGTATCCCCTCCCACATACCAGCCCCTGGTAACCACCATTCTACTCTCTGATTTTATAAGTTGGACTTTTTTGTATTCCAGATTTGTGTAAGACAATGCAATATTTGTCTTTCTGTGCCTGGATTATTTCAGTTTCACTGAATGCAATGCCTATAGGTTCATCCACATTGTTGCAAATAAGATTTTCTCTTAAAGATGAATAGCATTCCATCATGTATATATTTACATACCACATTGTCTTTACCTACTCATTCGCTGATGCACAACTAGGTTGATTCCATATCTTGGCTATTTTGAATAATGGTGCAATAAACAGAATTTTGCAGATATCTGTTCAATATACTTACTTCATTTCATTTGGATATATGCACAGAAGCATAGTTGCTGGATGATATGCTATTTCTATACTTAATTTTTAAAGAAACTTAATATTGTTTTATAAACAACAGAAATTACATGGATCAAGAAAATTAGAACAAGCAGATAAATACATTTAGTATTGTATAAAAATAGTATGTAAATGATAAGAGTGGATATTCACAAACCAAAAGAGAAAGAGAAGTAATAAAAATATGAATGTTAAATATGTTATGAATATCATGATTGAAAAAAGAATAAAGAGATGTAATATTATGGAAGTAAAATTAGTATGTAAGATGATCAGTTTTCCAAAAAAGACAAAAAAAGATAAAAAGGTAGATGTTATAAAAATAAAAGTTAAAGCAAACATAGGATTAAAGGAGAAAAATAGTAGCCAATATAAAAATAATGTGGGTTCCCCAAAAAGGAAAGAAAATAAGTGAATAAATAATATATATATATATGCTTAATGATACCCCTATGAGGATATATTTTATAAAACTGAAGACAAATATCAAAGGTGATTAAAGACCTCAGGTTGAAATGACTCACATATTGTAAATCATTTTATATAAAAACTGACATATTTATAAACTTAAAATAAAAAGTTTCCAGAAAGAATAGATTATATAGAGAACAGCAAGTCTCAGACTGGAATTGGAAATCTCAGCAGAAACACCAGATATAAAAAAGATAATTGAGTAATGAGTTTAAAGTGGCTAATGGAAAATAACTTTGGACATAGAACAGTAATCAAGCAGAATTTTTAAATGGTAAATGTATGAAAGCCCAGAAAATTTGCCACTCAAAGACTCACTTTGGAAACATTCTTGAAGGAATAAGAAAACAAAACCAGAAAAATGTTTGAGGAAATTAAAAACAAAAATGACCAAACACATTTTATAAAGTGTGCTGTCATCTCAATAGCCAAGTAACTATATGTGTTAGATTTCTCTTACTACAACAAAATACCTGAGACAACTATATAGAGGAAAGCTTTATTTTGACTCACAATTTCAAAGGTTTCAGTATACAATCCATTGGCCTTTTGATTGGATTATCAGAAATACAGATTTTGTTATAAAATATATGAAAGATCTATTATTTGCCTTTCTTCATTTCAATTCTCAGGGATACATATTTTTATAATGCAGGTATACCAGAGATGCTTTTTAAATTTTCTCTCTCTTCTTTGATTTTAGACCAGTTATTATGAAAACAAAGGAACCAGATGAGAAACATTAAGTTTTGGGAATGAAATTTCTCACTGGGGACATTCTTATTTTAGAAACAAAAGGGGAGCAAAGCCTTCTATCATATATCAGAATACACATAATTTATTTTGGTTAAAAATTTATTTTACACTAAGCTGAATTGATTATTCTTTATATTTCTCCTCTCTTCTTGTGCAAATAAGAATATGATATTTCCCCCAAAGATGCAAAACACAATTAAAAGAAAACCTTTCTTACAAATTGGGAAAAATAATGTGAAAGTAACATTCTAAGACATACGTATGTACCTTAATCTATGTAGAAAGAGAAAAAGAAAGAACAGGTATATCAGGTAAGCTAAGAAGTACTGTATTTTATAACATCCTCAATGTTTTCTTAACCCGCTAATTTTAGCAGGAATTTTGTATATATATATGCTTATTAAAAATAAGAATAAAATCAACTAATGTCATGACATTAGTTCAATTCAGGACAAAACACTTAAGAGTTTCTTAAGCTTGCAAATATATATATGGAGAATATGATTAGTTCCCAGGTCAAAAAAACCCACATGAATATTTAAGGTAGCGTAGAGGTGAGCAATATTTTTGATCTCATAAGTATATTAAAACAGTATTTCAAGACTACTGTATCAACTGTATAACTAATGCAGTATTTAATGATATTGTTTAATGATTTATCAATGTACCCATCTCAAATATAGAGCTGTGCTAAAAGGCTAATCTTTACCAATATTTTATAAACTGTTACTAGGATTGTAACTGGGGAAAAAAGGAAGGAGCAGCTAGCACTGATGTATCTACATAGAGGTGCTCAACCTTGCTTCAAGACACAACTTAAAATGTTATAAGTCTACAAAGAAGATGAAAGGATGACTTGAAATGAACTTAATTGCATATATTGCTGAAATAGAAGCATGTGCTCTCAATATTTATGGGCAGAATTGATCTCGTCCCCCTTTGTACACTTTAACATAACACATTTCTGGTATATATTACATCAGTGTGAAAGACTAGGAGAAGGAATAGGTACAAAAAATATGATTGCAATACTTCACTGTCCTTCAGAGGACCTATGAGAAAGCATGGAGCAAAGGATAATAATTACGCATTTAAAATGATTAAATACTAATGCTGCAAACTTCACAAGTGATGAAACAGTGAAATAAATTGCTGGTACTTTAATCCAGACACATTTAGATTAACAGGATGTCTGGGAGACAGTTTGACAAATGCCTTGTTCTTTCACAGTATAGCACTGTCCAGATTCAAGAGCCTTCGCCTCTGGTCCCTCTTTATTAATTGGCTGGTATCTGCACATGTATTATAGCTATGGTGTGAAGTTAAAATCTTCTTACTCACACACACATAAAAATGTGGTTGAATAATACAGAGTTTTAAAAATTCCATGAGAGTAGCATAATAAAAGCAATGGCTATGTTCCAGATGTTAATGATAATTTTAGTATGGAAAATATTTTCCCTCTACCTTAAAGATATGTTGGCATCAAAGGCAGTTCTAATTCACCTAGCTAGGATAATTGAAACCTTAAAGCAGCTTTTCAGCAAGTTGTATATTGTTTTGCTAAGTCATAAAATTGTACCAGTTTAGAAATATTATGTTTTAACTAACATTTTTTCCTATAGGTATTTTACTATTTAATATAGGCTGAAAACATACTTTTTTTGCAGTACTGGGGATTGAACCCAGTTGCATTCTACCTCTGAAATATACCCCCAGCCCTATTTTTTATTCTTTATTTTGAAACAGAGCCTCACTAAGTTGTGGAGGGCCTCACTGAGTAGCTGAGGCTGGCTGCGAACCCGCAATTCTCCTGTCTTAGCCTCCCAAGTACTGGGACTACAAGCGTGCACCACCACAACCAGCTTAAAAACACATTTAAATGAAATATAATATATATATATTTTTAACACCCAGTGTGGTGGCCCAGTAATTGGGAAGCTGAGACTGGAGGATCACAGGTTCAAGGACAGCCTCAGGAACATAGTGAGACTTTCAGCATCCTAGCAAGAGACCCTGTTTCAAAACAAAAACAAAAAGGGCTGGGGGTGTAGTTTGGAGGTAGAATGCCCCTGGGTTCAATCCCAGTACCACAAAATAATTATTAAAATTTCATTTTCAATTGAAATAAAAACATGCATCACCATAATATTATTCTAACATAGATAAACACCTTCCATTTTGTATATTGTGAACATATATTTAAAATAATTTCAATTTATCAGGGGTTACCTTATAAGGTAAGAAGAAAAGTTTCCCTTGGTTCTGATGACTAGTGCTTATTCCTTTTCCATAACCATCCCACATCAGTCAATAAAAGAGATAAATCCCTACTCTGTTTCAGTTTCTGTGTCTCTAAAATGGAGGCTGCATTGCATTGCATTTAATAACTAACTCCATTAATTATTTTATTTGATAGGTCAGACTCTTATTTGATTATATTTATTTGATAGATTACATTTGCTAGTTTTAATAAAATCAAAGGGAGACAAAGCATTGTTTTTAAGCAAAGATCTCTACACTTACTGTATTTCCTTCTTCAAAGAAACAACAACAGCAAAATCCTCCTGGAATAACATAAGAAAACAAGAAGGTACTTTCAGTGCTCTTCTCCCTAAATGGAAAAAGATACACTCTCCCATCCCCATTTCTTACCACAATGAAAAATAGTAATGTTCTCATCTCTAAGTGTTTTCCATTAGCACCAGCATCCTAAAGAACAAGATGTAATTTGTAAGTAAAATACCCTCTGCCTAAAAACAATCCATCTGAGACTTTTGTAAACCCTTTCAAAAATTACTTGGACCTCTTATCAGAGCTAGCAATCCAATAGGGTTTGAGCATTGCTGTTACCGAGACGGATGAAAAGTTGAGGGGTTATCTGGTCAATCATGGACCTTTCACATTAAAAACTGTCACTGAAACCCTTTAAAACCATTAATTTTATGATTTTCAATAATTGATCAATAATTATAATTTTGAAAAATTAAATAATAACTCTAAAATAATATAATATAAGAAAACTGGGACAATTACTACCAAAAAAAAAAAAAAAGAAGAGGTGCTTGACATTCCAAACGTTCATGGTGCTAAAGAAATGGCATTCAATGGCATTAGCTCTATTTATGTACTGGAGATTGAGCCCAGGGACATTCGACCTCCAAGCTACACCCCTTCCCTTGTTATTTTGTATTTTGACAGAGGGTCTTGCTAAGTTGCTGAGGCTTGTTTCAAAGCTGGGATTCTGCTGTGTCAGCCTCCCAAGTACTAGGATTATAGGTGTGTGCCACCACTCTCAACTTGATAAGTTCCTTTTGCCAGTATTTTATCTTCACCTCTATCCTCTGACTTCTGTGGAACAAATGAGGTTGAATAGAAACAATTATCGGTCACTTGGCCTCTGCACATCATATTATTTTCTGGGTGTACTTGTTTGGGAGAGAAAATAAACTCTGAGAAGGGTCATAAATATGGCTCCTGTGCATTTTCAGAATCGCCTATCTCCTGCTCTTAACTGCCCACGAGGCTATAATCCTCCCATTTTGCTTCATCTCAATACTCTGCTCTCTCTTGTTTTGTTTCTGTTCCCCATCCTTAGCTCTCTGATTGTGTCGCTCATTTCTCCCCTCGCTCTCTCAAGTGGCAGTCTGCCTCCTGGACCTTCATTCTGTAGTGACAGGCCCAGTAGTTTCGCCCATGAATGATGGCTTCCATCCAGAAAGCCCATCACGTTTCAGTCTGAACTATCTCACTTTCCAGTCCGCTCAGGAGTCTCTTCCTCTGGGAAGCTGCTCAGACCATCTCATTTAAGCTGCTACCCACTCCTCGACCCCCGCCCTGCTCTACCACAGCTCTCACCATGTTCTGGCCTACTAGAAATTTATGTGTTGTGGCATTATTCTTATTAACTCCTGAATATGCCTCGATTGCTTATATGCTCACTCAACCTGATGTATCCCAAGTGTGTAGAAGAGGGCCTGCCACCTAATGAAAGCTCAAAAATATCTATTAAATGGATAAATCAAATTATAGAATTACATAGGTAGATTCAAAACTATGCCCTGAGCGTGCCTTTAAATAACTCACAGAATGCTAGAATGTTTAGAACGCTTTCCTGGAATGTTGTGGCAGGTACCACTTGTTCACGTGGAAGCTGAAGTCTCCAGTCTCATGAAGTGAGCTGCTTGCCAAGAATCAACAGGCACCTAACTTTCAGCCTGGTCACTTCTCGCCTGCAGGCCCCTGAAGTACATCGCTCAAGTCACAATCATATTATCCATTATCTAAAATAACCCAGCTTAACCTCACAAGGCAAAGGCAGAATGTACATGTTTCTATCCGGTTGTTCTTAAACACTTCAATTTCTTTAGCCTTTAATCCTAGGATGTTTATAAGCATTTTGTGTGGGGTGGGGGGTGGGTACTGGGGATTGAGGCCAGTGGTGTTCTACCTCTGAGTTGCATCCCCAGACCTATTTTTATATTTTACTTTGAAACAGGGTATCATTAAATAACCATGTGCTGGCCTCAAACCTTCTATTCTCCTGTCTCAGCCTTCCAAGTATGGGATTACAGGCATGTATCACCATGCATGGATTTGTTTGTTTATTTTACTTTATGTTTTAGATTCTGTAAAATCGAAGACTGTTTCTCTCTCAGATCTCATTCTCACTGAGAAATCAATATCTCACATGTCTATACTCCAAATATACCTCTTGGCTGTATAGGAAAATTAATACACTGTAGTTACTTATGTTAAACCCTTTCAAGTACAAACAATAGAAACCAGCTTGGTTAGTGTGAGTAAAAGTAACAGGATAAACTGGACTCTGGTCAGAGTTTTGGCAATGCAAGCACCATACAGGGGAGTAGACACAGAGCCTGGCGTGCTGGGTTGCTTAGATATGCTGAGATGTACAACTTGTTCTTCTACCCTTAGCCTCATCATCTACACTAGGCTTCAAAAAAGGATGTGGAAAATGTTACAGTGAGAATGTCTTTGGAGTGACTTTCCAAAGTGACATGTAGATTCCCCATGCTGGGGGATGTGTCTCCCATTCCCACATGAATGACAGGGGATTAAAAGGGCCCATTTGGCGACCTCAACAGGGCTGAGGATGTAGCTCAGTGGTAAAGCACATGTTTAGCATGTGTGAGGCTTAGGCTCAATCCTTAGTGCCCTAAACAAACAAACACATATGTCCATATATACACACACACTTACAAATAGAGACCTCAACAGAACTGAGGAATTGCAGGGGTCTGTGTAATGGTTGGATTTAGAACGGCCCCCTAGCCCTCATGGAAACAAGGTAGCAATGTTGGAAGCAGGGCTTGGTTGCTAAGAAGGGCCCCTGGGGATGTGACCTTGGTTATTATGTATGGTTCTCTCCTTCCCCTGCTCTTTCTTTGCTTCCAGCCTCTATGATGTGAAAGTGAAGTCTTCCGCTGTCCCTCTCTCCAGTTCCTGCTGCCTTGCCCTCAGCTCCATAGAACGGGGCTTCACATGGACTGAACCCAAATCTCCAAGAAAACTGTGAGCAAATAAATCTTCATTCCTCTGAGTTATGTGTGACTTCTAAGTTGTGTGTGACTTTTTGGATTATAGCCATGAGGATGTTTAACAACACAGCCTGTTACCTACTCACATATGGGAATCAGAAGACAAGGCCATGGTTGAAGCTGACTTGGCCTAACAGCAAAGAGGGTTCTACTGGGCAATGCTCTATTAAAAAAAGGAAAGCAAAAATACATTCTTCCAATGAATCCACCAAGAGTCTGAGCAAAGGTATCAACCTGAGATTGTTTTAATGAAATTGACTGCAGGGCAAAGGTTTGAAATATAGTAGATGAGACTACTAGAGCTAAAATGAGCCTCAAGTTTTTTAGCCTGTTTATGAATTAAATGTCACATAAGTAATAATTCTAAATTCATTTACACGTGAAGGAATTAGGAAAATGAGAAAATTTTTCTGAAATCATCACTGATAAAGAGAATTAGATGCCTAAAATATCTTGTTTTATAGGCCAAAATTTATGAGAATTTGTTGTATAATCATCAGTTCTTTACTTGTAACAATTTAGTATTTGATAAACTACAGAATCATCCCAGATGATAATTTATGCCAGATATAATAAAAAGAGACAAATTATACATATTTTCTACTTTCTAATACTCCTATTAAATGTTAGAGAGAGCCTACCTGCCAGTTTCTGAAATAAGAAAATTACATTTTTATATCAGCAAATAACAATCATTTAGGTTATAAATGATGAGGTCAAATAATCTCATCTCTTTGAAAGTGGTGATAACTTTGTGTCTACAGAGCTTGAGCATGAAATAAAAGTATTTGTCTCCTCTGCCCTGTCTTTGGAAGAATGTGAAACCAAATGAAAGAAATATCACAGGTTGAAAAGTGGGAAACATCAATGTTATCTTTAATGAAAAATAAAAAAGATTCTAAAAAGTAGACAGTTTTGACTGCTTACTGTTGCTTCTGAATTTTAATAAAACCACTTAATTAAAAGGTCTAAAATCATCAGGGCGTGGTGGCGCACGCTTGTAATCCCAGTACTTTGGGAGGCGGAGACCAGAGGATCCAGGTTCGCGGCCAGCCTCAGCTCTCTCTCTCTCTCTCTCTCTCTACCTAGTGAGGCCCTCCGCAACTTCGTTGAAACCCGGTTTCAAAATAAAGTATAAAAAAATAGGGCTGGGCGAGTAGCGCGGAGGTAGAACGCCCCTGGGTTCAATCCCCGGTACGGCAAAAAATAAATTAATAAATAAATAAATAAATAAATAAATAAATGGTCTAAAATCATTAATTATAGAAAAATAAATGTATGCTTCATTCATGATATTGGTTAAACTAGATTTCTAGTACAATGTTCTAATTCTAGCATTTATTCAGTGTGCTATTGATAGTATTCTCTTATATACCACCCATCAGCCTGTTTTCTGTTTTCTTCTATCTTTCCTATCTTCTGTCATATCTCAGTCACTGTTTTTTTTCCTCTATTATTTTTATTATTTTATCTTCAACATTTTAAAATTTTGGTTTGAAAAATATTTACATTTATAAAACAGCTGCAATGATTTCTACATCCTTCACCTAGATATACCCAATTGCTCTTATATTTTCCTGTTGTTACTTCATTATTTTTCTTTTTCTCCCTGATAATAGTGAATATATATTTAATAGGAAGAACTGTTTTGTGGGAGTTTTGTTTAATGAATGTGTTACAGACTTCGAGGCCTTTTGCTCCTAAATATCTTAGCATGTATCTGTCTCCCAAGTACAAGGAAATCCTCCTCATATTTGTAGGAAGCAACTGAGCTTTTAGTTGTTAAATACCAGAACTGGATGAAAGTCCATGCTTACTTACAGACTATGGGAAAAGGTCCCTAATGACGGGTTTACACTGTGTGCTGTGCAGCTTCATAAATAGAAACATCAATAGTACAAAAATACCTTCCATCCTAGACATATCAGACATTAACAATATGCTGAGTGCTTCACTATGCTGGGTGGGCTAGATAAACAAATCTGTATTTCACCAAAAACAAAATACAAAGGATCCTTAAGTATAGATAAGCTACTCAGTCTCAATCTCATTCATAAAAAGAAATGTCAATCAAAACTACACTGAAATACCACTTCTCACCTAGTAGCTTGGCAAATATATATTTTTTTAATTTTGAAAACATGCTTTGTTGGCATGCCAGTGAAAATATAAGCACTCATAAATCACAGTAGAGAGTAAAGAATTTGGAGGGACATGTTATATCTAGTGAAATCACATGGGCATGTGCTCTTTGGTTCAGGTATCTCACTTCTAAGAATATATCCCAAAGCATACTGGCCAAAGCAACACCACCACCACCACAAACAACAAAAACAAATGTAAAACAACAACTAGGGATGACCCCCCAAAGATGTCATACCCAAACATTAACAAAACGAAGGAACTACGCAGTTGAAAAAGAATGTCACACGCATCTGCATCCTGCTATGAAGTGATCTCTTAGACATATTTTTAAACAAAAGAGCAAAGTAGAGAAAAGCCTGTAAAATATGCTATGCTATATTATTAATAAAAAACAAAATAAGGGCCTAAAGGTGAAAAATAGAAGGGGAATGAGTGTAACTACCAGACTGCTCTGAATATACCTTGCTTTTTTATTTAACTCTGAAAAGCAACATTTAATAAAGTGGTTTTCTACATAGGACAAAAGAACTGAGGAACAAAAAGAACTGAAAAAAATCACTTTATCTATTTATAGTAATCTTTTCTTAGTGTGAGGGTTGTTACTGCCATATTGAGACTATTACATGTGTTGCAAAATAATATAGATGACTAATTATGTTGAGAACTGAGATTTTCCTATTTGGAAGCACAAAGGCACAATTGTAATTTTAGTGAGGTTAAGTAAATACCCACTAAGATTAATTATAAATTGGAACTATCAGGAATGTGTAGCTAAAAAATTCATGATGTATTTATATCTCTTAATATACTGTATAAGCAAGAAACAATGACCAACTCAATACCAACCCAATAGTAAGAATCACTGGTACAAATACTACTTCCCACCAAAATAATTCAATCCTTGGAAATCTTTCAGTCTTGAAATACGAACCTAGAACATCTTTTTGTATCAGAATCTAAGGAAGAGATATTAATTTCACTAATAGATAAATTTCCACTCATCTGACCAGTTCTAGGTTATTAACACCAATTAATCCCATTGTTAAGCAATTGAGTGAAGTGAGTGTGTGTGTGTGTGTGTGTGTGTGTGTGTGTGTGTGTGTTACTAGGAATTGAACTGAGGGGCGTTCTACCTCTGAGCTACACCCCCATCCCTATTTTATTTTTTTTATTTTGCAACAGGATCTCACTAAGTTGCTGAGGGTCTTGCTAAATTGCTGAGGCTGGCCTCTAACCTGTGATCCTCCTGTCTAAGCCTCCCAAGTACTGGGATTATAGGCATGCACCACTATGCCCAGCTCCTGAGTGAATATTATGAATAAGCTCACTATGAAGATCTGTAGTAAATGTGAATGGGAGGGCTTTATCTAGCCATATTCTAGGGCGGCTGTATTTGATGGAACATGCTAACAATTGGATGATATTCTTAGGGTAACATCATTTCTCCATCACCCTCTGAGGAGAGAATTACCAGTACTGAGAATTGATAACATGTGTACAGTACTCACTGTATGCTAAACAGTTTTGAGTATTTTTCATATATCGACTAATTTAATATCCATGCCAAACCTGGGATAGAGGTACTATTTAAAGTCACTTTATAGATGAAGAGACCAAGATGCATAGTTTAAGTAGTTTACTCAAAGTGACGTGTCCAGTGGTGATACATATACCCAGGCTCTACGTCCCGCAATGTGAATTTAGAGACCAGGCTGTTAATCACCATGCTACCCTGTCAACCAGCACAGCTCAATCATGCTTTAAGAGAAACCACTGACAGTACAGCTGTCATAAGAAATAGGCTTCACTTGGAAAAGAGTGTTAGAACTATAAAAAATCTTTTAACCTGGGGTCATGTGTAAAATAACACTGTCATTGCTGAAAGTTTTTATTTGTTCACAATTCTCTCCACTTATGCACACACATATACATTCAAATGCTTGTTTCCTTTCTAAGATATATATATATATATATATATATATATATATATATATCATATATTTTCTGGAAAGGGAATTATAATAATTATAATTATTAGTATATATAATTATTATATAATTCTAATTATTAGAATAATTATAATTATGATTATATATTATTATATATAATTATTATAATTCCCTTTCTAGTACATAATTTAATTGAGTGAAAATCTCTGGGGCAGTGGAAAGTTTAGAATTTAAATCTAAATCACTTAAATCAATATAGAAAACTTTCTACATAGGGTGTAAACAACCCACCAACATCACCAAGTAAGAAATTAGCAGAGCTGGGATTTGAATCCAAGCAGATACCAAAGCCCATAGCTGTGTTTAAATATTGCTGCACTGCTTTCTGTCACCCAGTTACATAATCCCTCTTACCTTCAGTTTGGTTACTTCACAAAAACCCCACCTAAAAGACCCAAGTGTATTGAGAACCTAATGCACAGCAGCATTGCTTTATCATTTTTTTCCTTTTATCTGTTACAATGTTCAGTCTTCCATTCATATTTTGTCTTTTTAGCTCATAATGATAATTATAGTGATGCTTAGGGTTATGGAGTTATAAGTGGGGGAGAAGGCAGAGGGAAGGAAAAGGCAGTACCATTTTTTGTTTCCTTGGGGGAGTACCACACTTGTTCTCTTTAATTAAGAATCAAATAGAGACAATAAGTGCAGAATCCAAATGTCCAATGTAAAAATAATCATGCAATTAGATTAAATAGATACTTTACTTATTTTAATAAGAATGAGAACTTGCATATAGTTGCCTTTCTCCTGAGAATGTAGTAATTCTACTCATTTTTCCCAGTCCTTCATTGTGACAAGGGTCACTAAGAAGATTTAGCAACTTAGTTGGAAAAAGTTCTGTATGTTGTTGTAATAGTGTAAGATAGTATTAGAGATTATTGCAAAGTCTACTTCTATAGCCAAAAGATCTCTTACTTAGGAATGGTCTTTTGGTTTTTCATCAGTTGTTAGATGGTATTTTGGCTCAAGTATTCTTCTGCATCTTGAACTAGCCACATTTTCTAAATATAACAAATAAATATTTATGGGATGATCTTTGCTTACTTTTGGAAATAAATTTGAGCGGATGAGTAAATTGGCTGAAAGATTTTCCAGCCCTTATCTATCCTTGGAGAGTAATTGGTTCAACTACTTACTAAAATGCATTTTTCATTTACATCCATTTTGATAATTACCTTTTTACCTCCCATGATATAGAAAACCAGCTTAAGTAGATACCGTCTAGCACTTATGTGACAGAATCTTAATTGTTCCCAAGAGTATATTGAAGCTTCAGGTTTTCTGAGCAACATTAGTGCCACTTATATTGGGAGAACAGTATTCTTTATGAGAACAAGCATCTTCCAGCAGCTTTACTAACAGATTACGTATAGCAATAGTGCTGTCTTTAAAATAAATGGTAAATGGGACTGAATACTCTTGGTATATCGGGAAACCATGCTGTCTCTAATGCACCTCAGTGATAATAAGATTATTATTCCCAATTACTTAATATAAGAATCCATTAGAGTATAAAGTGCCAGCTATGATACTGTGGACCTCTTTTTCCTATAGTTAATGTTCGTGAAGTTTTTCAGAGATACTACAGATCATATAACAATGCCCCTAATATACACCTGGGCAACACGTGCCATAGCAAACAGGAATTCACCTGTGGGCTTTGGAAGTCCAAGTGAAGTGTGGCTCAGGAGTCCAGTCCACATTGGGAACCAGGTTCTAGAAATCAATTATTTATTATAACATTCAGATACCAATCAATAAATTACGTGAACATTTTCTTCAGCTAATTGCCTTATTATAAAAAGATTAATTGAAAATCATTGAAATGTACCACAGAATAAACAAATAATTTGGATAAAGAGCTAGCTTAGGATAATTAGAGACAAAACATATTAGAAATAATCTAAAGTGTTTCTTATATTACCTTCCTATTAACATTCGTAACATTCATATTAGATAATTGAGGACCTGATACAGGAAGAAAAATGTACCTGACACTGTTCTAGTCATGTCTTTTTGTCCAGTCCCTGTCTTGGTTTTGTATTTTTGCTGCAAGAATTTATTAAAAATTGCATTGTATTTTTGAATTCTACCTATAACTGGCCAATATTTAAAGTTTGGATGACAGTTTATATTACTACAGTGTTTAGCCATCTTTTTTATACCACAAATATAAAATAATATATTTTGTGCTAATTCACTACATACTATATGCTTACTTCCTAATTTGCCTTTAACCTCTTTCTCTTTCTGTGACACCTTGAAGGGTTATATAAATTTTTGGTTTTCTTGGCAACTCTCAAGTTGAATCTGACCTCTAAAATGTACCACATGACACAGATATCAAGGTCTCAAAATACTTCTATATGTAACATCTCCTAACTCCATTATGATCAACTGTATCCACTCTCCATATTCAGGATCTTTACCATATATTATGGCACACAAATCATGTGTACACTGTAGACGTGAGAAAGACATGGGGACCGATTAAATGTCATGTGACTCTGCCTGTGCCTTCACAGGGGGAAACAACAAAGCAAAAGGGTGACTATTTACTCATCTATGAATAAGAGACTCCAGTTTTTGCTTATTGACTTGGAGAGAGATTAAAAAAATAAGTGGAGCATGTTGAAGAAATCCACACTAATGCAGGATTTAGAAGTCTCAGATAAGCTCTATAATATAAAGAAATTTATAGACCATTTGATTTGCAACTGAAAGGAGTTGTGAAATACGGCTCATAGTAACTGGCTTTACTGAGTAACTTAACAGGGACAATTCAATAAGGCAATTCTGCATCTAGGTTGCTTTACTGCCTGGGAACGGCAGATATGTGTAATGTGAGAAATATGTATCCAAAAGGAAATTAAAATCAATAGAAGTTTAAGAATGCATAAAGACTCAAATATGCAAAGAGCTATATTCTAATGACTTTACTAAAATGATAAGACAATTATAGAAGATATAAAATAAATATGATGATGGATGCCACTATAATTAAAAACCTGCAAAAGGACTTGCACACCTTCAGTGAGTTTCATATTGTCATGGTGAGCACTCTGGACTCTGAGTCAATCAGAGTTCAAGTCTCAGTAGGAACTTTCCCTAAGCCTGGATAAAAATTCTTGTTCCAGTAGCCCAAGAAAGCAAAATGGCAGCCTCAAATAAATAATGAAAGTAAGAGGAGTGGGAGGCCCTTAATATTAGGAAATTGTATATGCATATAATATTTTTAAACTTTAATTTATCCTAGACTATAGGAATCTTGAAAAGTGAGATCCTATAAATAAATACATGATAATCAGCACATTTAAAGGAATTTGACATAATTTATTAAATAACGACACAGGTGCTTAGTAATAAAACACAATAAAATGAATTTGAGGGTATTAGGTGAGAAAAATTTGTCATTTTTATTAGGCTATGCATTTAAGTCAAATCAAAAGAAACTTTTTGGTTTCAAAAACAGTAAAATCTGCCTTTTGCTATTAATAATCCTCTTGACAGAATTATTTATTCAACAAATATCTTGTGATATTAGCAATAGTTTCATAAGGTATAATTTTAAAAATAGTTATGACATTCCCTCATTGAAATCCATTGCAAGTGAAGTATTTATCCAGTACAAAAATAATGAGGGTCAATTTTATATGGATTTTATTATCACACATTCTCAACTACCTGACAATATAAGAGAAATATTATTACTTCTCATTTATCAGAGGGGAAATTCTCTTCAACCCACAGGTTATAATAATATAAACGAGCTAAATCTTGATAGAATTGCTAAGAAGGAATATCAGAACCTGGGAATGGAGTGAACATCTTACTTTAAGACAATGGACTTACATTGGACTCTCTCTCTGAACAATTTGAGATTAAATGGGAATAACCCCATATTATGAGATTGAAAAATATAGACACATACCTATATGATTCTTAGCCTAACCTTCCCCCTTAGTACCTGGGAGAGATACCTTATGTGTTTCACAAGTGAGAAAGAGAAGCAAAGTAACTAGAAGCACCAGACAGCTTGGTCTGAATCCAGGTTGCACCACTTCATAGACATATATATCAGGAAAAAATATTTGAATATCTCTGTTTTCTTCTCTCTTAAATGGGAATGCTATTATTGCTACCTTGTTGACTCATTGCAAGGATCAAATATGTTGTTATACTTTATGTATGGCAGTGTCCAGTATATAGCATCTAATAAAGATCCATGATAGAAAGGACCTATATCTGTCAGGATTCATTTCAGAAAAGTAAAATAAAAAATCTTATTTTGGGCATTTTAGGCATAAAAGAACTTAATGGAAGAAAGCAGATATTTACAAACTTGTTGGAAAGGCTGGCAGTGTGATAATAAAGGGGGTGGATTAAGGTTTGGGTCCTGTCTCAGAAAATTGTGTTTGAAAGTTTAAGGATGTGCTTCTGTCAATCAGAATTCAGGAATGTTCTAGACTTCACTGTCAAAGTCACAGTTGATCAGCAGTTTTGCAGGGTAGCCATTACAAAGAGTTTTGTCAACCCATTGCTGTTGCTAGAGGAAGAATCTCCTTTCATTCATTTTCATTTCGCATATATTGCATGAATATGGGGAATTGGCAGAAGGTAAATTGCATCTGGAACATTAAAGGTGTGTAAATCCAGGAGAAATAGTTCCTTGTCTTCTGGTCCCGATGGCATTGAGACAGGCTTACAAATAAGGGAGGCGAGAAAGATGTATTCAGCCTTTCAATAAAATATTTGGCTCAGGCCCTTATCCCACTCTTTGTCAACTCAATTTCGAACTCCTCTAGAAAAAGAAAGCTGTAACATGTAAAAAAAAAAAAAAAAAAAAAAAACAAACTTAGTCTCTGTGAAACTTTGGGCCAAAATGAAAAGAAGGAAAATCACTTAATACCTCAAGAAATTAATCCTTATCCGTGTCCTCTCCTAAATTACACTTGGGATTTATTTAAAGTCAATCTTTTAGGAGTCTCCCGTGCCTCAAAATGTAAACATTGAGCTATGGACCCTTGTGAAATAAAAGAATCACAATCAAATCATACAGAAGGTGGTTTTAATTAGTAAAAACACTTTACATATTCTTCAAAAGTAAAGGAGCTTAAGTCAATGGTGAAACTAATGGAACAGTGAGAATTGTCTAACACAGAATTCCATAAAATTACCATTAAATGAGCTGAAAATAAAAGATTGAATAAAGTACTATGAAACTATAAGAAATCAGCAATATGAATATTCTATAAGGATTTAAATCCCTCATTCTCCATTCTGAAAACTCATAATTAGGACCTATTTGGGGAGATGAGTAGAGCATTTGTTCTGCATATTTATCGGAGGTTTTCAGAGACAGAACATATAGGATATAGATATAAATGCTGATATACACAGAAGCGGATATAGACATAGATGTGTGAGAGGGGATTTATTAGGGAATTGACTTACACAGTTATGGAGTCTAAGAAGTCCCATGGTAGGCCACCTATACACCAGAGAACCAGAGAATATGATAGCATGGTTCAGTCCAACTTCCAAGGCCTCAGAACTAGGGAAGCAGAAGTTGCTGCTGTCAATTTGAGGCCAGAGGTATAAAAACCTTTGGGCCTGCTGGTGAAAGTCCAAGAGTCTAAAGGCTGGAGTACCTGGAGTTCTAATGAACAAGGAAGGTGTATTAAGGAATTCACCTTTCTTCTGTCTTTTTTGTTGTTGTTGTAAAGCGGCCTTTAGCTACCTGGGTGGTCTTTGCCCAAGTGGAGGGTGAATACTTCTTAGTCTGCTGATTCAAATGCTAATATCTTTTCCCAAAACACCCTCACAGATATACCCAGAAATAATGTTTTACCAGCTAAGTGTGTATTCCTTAATCCAGTCAAATCAACTTCTGAATTTAAACATCACAGTTGGAATCTCACTTTTTCAAAAGACCTCAAATTTATACCTTAGGATTTCTAACTGACCAAGTCTAGGTAATGTGTGCCTTTGTCTGTGTGTATAAAATAGGCATTCTTAATATAAAGTATTTAAAACATAGAACCATTTCTCTTTTTCCTTATTTTTTTTTTTGCGGTACTGGGGATTGAACTCAGGGACATTCTATCTCCGAGATACACCCCCAGCCCTATTTTTTTATTCTTTATTTTGAAACAGGGTCTCACTAAGTTGCAGAGGGCCTCACTAAGTAGCTGAGGCTGGCCGGGAACCTGGATCCTATGGTCGCAGCCTCCCAAGTACTGGGATTACAGGTGTGCACCACCACTCCTGGCCCATTTTTTTTTTAATGTATAGGAATTTCCAAAGAATGTAAACTGGCCTTGGCCCCTTTTGACTGGAGAGTCTGCTAATTATCATGAATGAGCTTCTCTCTGGTGACTCTCCTCACAACTGGTAGTATTTACCCCATTTTTTTCCATTAAAATCCATTTTGCAATGATGAGATTCCCTTATTCCTTGTACAATTGCAGCCTGGGAATCTTTCCAGGTCTCTCAGTAAATGTATAAAGATATAGTTTATCAGGTTATTCAAATTTGCATTTCAATTTTAGGTAGTATTGACACTGAGCCCAAATATATTGTGTGTGTGGAAGGGGGGTATTTCCTTAGATATCCAAATACTGCATGATGTCAATATTGAATATTAACTATTGTGAAGCCTAGGGAGATAAATTATAATATGTTGAGTACCCCTTTGTTTAGGGATAATGCTTCTTTAATAAAATGCTAAATACTTTATTTGGAGGCATTGAGTAGAAACCAGATAAAACAGTGCTGCTCTGACTGGGTGAATATGGACCCTTCCTCCTCCTGCTCCCCTCTGTCTTAACTCTAGCTTCTTTCTTGACTCAGCTGGACTTCTTGTGGACCATACATTGAAAATGAGTAGACTTAAAATTTTGCCAGGCATCCTACATTTCAGTTTGAATTCCTCAGACATACAGATGTACAGTTAGATATTTGTCAACATCCTTGATATCCATGAAATTGTTCAGTTTGATCTTTGAATCTCAACATCAGGTCTTTAAAGAGTGATGAATGGATAAAGAAAATGTGGTATATACACACAATGGAATTTTACTCAGCGGTAAAGAACAAAATTGTTATTTGCAGGAAAATGGATGGAATTGGAGAATATTATGCTAAATGAGACCAGTGAGTCTCTAAAAGTCAAGGGTCATCTGTTTTGTCTCATATGTGGAAGCCAGAGAGAAAACAGGAAACAATGGGATAAATGAGGAGAGAAGAGACCAGTAAAACTGAAAGAAGTCTGGGGTAGGGAGGTAGGGAGGGAGAAGGAGGCTTGATCAAGGAAACAGTTCAAATAATGTTCTGTCCATATATGACAGTATCACTCCCGGTACCAAAATCTGTATTGGACAGGGTTCTCTAGATTAACAGAATACACAGAATGAGTATATTTGAAAAAAGGGATTTATCAGATGGGCTTACAGTTTGAAGCAATGTAGTCCTAGGTTCTCATTGCACGTGGAGGGTCAGAGGAACCAGTAGCTGGTCGAACGGTCTAAGAGCTAGAGTCTTAGGATCGGAGCAACCACTAATTCAGTCCCAGTCCAAGATGTGAAGATCAGGAAGCTCTTCAGAGAAACGATGGTGGAGTTTCAGTTCCAAGAGCTGGAGGCCGAGATCAAGAAGCTCTTTGGAGAAAAGCGAAACCGGCGGCCGACGATCTCAGGCGAGAGCTCTACGTGGCTTCTACCTCTTTTATCTAAGTCCCCACCTATCAGAATCCTGCTGCCTACATTCAGGGCATGGCTTTCTGTTTAATCTGCTGTTATACACCCAAAATCACATAATCTTGGGTGTGTCATCATCAGGTCAAGTTGACAACCTAGATTAACTATCACAGTATCTCTACCAATCTCATAAACATGTACAGGGCGGTGGGGGTAGCGGGGTATGATCTGGAGGGACTCACACCAAGTGATGTATACATGTATGTTTGTATCACTGTGAACTTTACTATGATGTATAATTACAACACACCAATAAAAGTATATTTTCCACAAAAAGATTAGCAAAGAAAAATATACACATACATGTACACATTATGTATACATATATAAATTGTGTGTATATATATATAAGGTCTTAAGGTAAAAGTCTTTCTTACCATTTAGTAAACTTATTTCATAAAAATTTAAAAACAAATCTCATTTACAATAGTAACAGGATATAAGAGGCAAACTTTTAAAAAATACATATGTAACATATGAGGAGAAAACTACAAAATTTTTTGAAAAATATAAAATATATGAAGAAATACCAAATGTGGAATAGAACATTAAATGCTTTAAGAGAAGAAAATTCTTCAAGAATTAATATTTAGTATAAGTGAACAAAAATAGAGTATTCTTAGCCAGGCATGGTGGTGCACGCTTGTAATCCCAGTACTTGGGAGGCTGAGACTGGAGGATTCAGGTTCGTGGCCAGCCTCAGCTACTTAGTGAGGCTTTCCGCAACTTAGTGACATCCTGTTTCAAAAATAAAGAAAAAAAAATAGGGCTGGGTGTATAGCTCGGAGGTAGAATGCCCCTGGGTTCATTCCCCAGTACTGCAAAAAACAAACAAACAAACAAAAAAATAGAGTATTCTTGAAAAGGAAGAAAAATTAGTATGCTATCTAAAAAATAATAAAATAGTGGTAACTAACACCATGTATATTAAACCATATTATAACCACTAATAATTGAGAGAGTCAAACTAATAAACATGTAATAACACATGTTTATTTGGAATTTTACTCAGTGGTAAAAAACAAAATTGTTATTTGCAGGAAAATGGATGGAATTGGAGAATATTATGCTAAATGAGACCAGCGAGTCTCCAAAAGTCAAGGGTCATCTGTTTTGTCTCATATGTGGAAGCCAGAGAGAAAACAGGAAACAATGGGATAAATGAGGAGAGAAGAGACCAGTAAAACTGAAAGAAGACTGGGGTAGGGAGGTAGGGAGGGAGAAGGAGGCTTGATCAAGGAAATGGTCACAAAAAGCGTAATAACTGACAAAGGGGATCTTGTATAAAATTGTAATGACAAAGGAAAAAAGTTCATGGTGTTAAAAGAACCAGTTAAAGTGTCACAAAGAATGAACTCAACATTTTTCAAATAATTTCCATTGAAATAAAAAAGTTGCATGCAAAATACACATTAAAACTAAAAGCTAATGTAATTAGTTATTTCTAATGTTGAAAGATGAATAGTTTTCTAATATTAAAATTCAATGCAAAAATAATACCAAAGTGGAAAAGGTTAGATATAAAAATCTGAGCATTATAAACCCTGTACTTAAATAAAAATCAATAACATGGACATTGCTTGCAATGACTGAGATTGAATTTATTATTTTTATTGTAAAATTTTTATAAATTTACATAAAATAAGAAATTGAAACCAGTATTTATTGTCATTGGAAAATGATCAAACTCACTAATGAGCAAAGATGAAAATACTTTTCATTAGAATATTGTTTTTGCTTATTAAGCTAGTAAAATATAGTAAGTGAAAATAGGCAATGTTGAGGCATAAATCATATATTTCAAGTAGAATTGTTGACACACTATTGAATAAATATTTTACAATGTATATAAGAAATTATAAAATATTCAAATCCACTAAGTCCTTGAATGCTGCATCCTAAGGAAATAACCCCAAATATGACAAAATGATAAGTAAATATTTTTCATGTTTTTTGCAATAGTAAGAGTTTTATTTGAAACTATAATTTAAGTTTTATTTGAAACTATAATTTATAAACAATGAAAAGTGCACTGCACTGATTAAAGGCTCATAGATGAAATATGATTAAAGGAAGTGAACATTTTGTCTTCATATCAGTATGGCAGAGGTAAGGACTCCATGTGATTTCATGTTATTAATATTAAAGTCAACATTATTTCAAAGCCTCAAGTAAAGAAAACTGGCAATGAGAAAAATACCATTTAGAATTCAGTTCTTCAAAATTTGATTTGGAATATAAGTCCTCAAATAAATGCTGTGACAAATTTAACTCCAATGACATTGCAAGGGTACCTGAACACTGATAAATATCTTTTTTGTTAAGATATCTTACCCTTACAATAACACATTGGTCATAAATATTAAACAATAATTAAACAATAAAAATTCAGGTGTTTTGTCCAAGGTTTTGAAATATTGTAATCTTTAAGCTCAGAAATGGGATACATAGAGCAAGTCACATAGAGAATTTGGGGTTCCAGTAAATATCCTAGGTAATGAGTATAAATATGGACAAAAAACAATGACTTAAGTACAAGTATATTATAGTGAGAACACTAAGCACTCCTATATACATATTTACCTTTCAGAAATTATGAGAAAAAATTAAAATTAATAACAATAATTTTTGTTCTCTTTTGGTACTAGGGATTGAACCCAGGGACATTCTGACTTAGAGTATTAATGTTTAATGTAGTTTCTTCATCATCTTAAATTTTAATATTTAATATATTAAATATATTATGGGTTTTACAAAAATTATTGAGCAAAAATTATGAACAAGGCAATAATATAACATTTAAGAATAATAACAGAATGTACAGCTGCTAACCCACTATCTGTGTACTCATATTTCTATTCCCATAAGGGTAATTCCTACCTGAATTCTATCTTTACCATATAAAAATCATAGGTATTGCTAACTAAAATGATATTTTTGTGTATTTGTATAAGCTCCATAAGTCTAAATCATATTGTAAGTAATTGTCCATTATTTGATTCTTTTTCATTTATTTTCCCTTTTCTTTTTTTTACATTTATTATGTATCGATGATTTATTTGTATCTTTCCATGTAATTTCATAATAGTTTTATAAAACTGTTCAACAGTCTATCTCTCCATTTTTTCATAAAAGCACAGTTGGGTGTTTCCCAAGTAATTTTTATTAAGAATGTTGCTATCTTGTATGCTCCTAGCACAGAAAGTACAAGATCCCTCTAGTATATAATTCGGAATAATAATGAGGCGCATTACCTTGCTTCTTTTTTTAAAAGAAGTTCTTCTAATGGGGCTTCTATTAAAAATGTGTGTGATGCAAATTCTGGTTGAATATTTTAATGGGTTATTTGTAATTCCTACTTTACTAATTTCCTAAAAGATTTTTAATATAAAAAGTATGTATTACACTTTAGCAAATGTTCTTTCTCCCTATACTGAGATGATTGTTTTTCCACTTTTTCTCCTTCTATAAATGCGAATGTGGTACAGTACTATGATAGATTTCTATATGTTAAATCACCCTTGCTTTCATGAGAAAATTCAATTTGTTTAGGAAGTAATGTATTTTTGATACATTGTTGAATGCAGTTTCCAATTAGGAATTTTACATCTATGTCTACATAAGATTGAGCTGTAATTTTTGTTTTTATTGCTCTCATTGATTTGTGTGTCAATATTAAAATATTTTCATTTCCATAGAATGAGTTGGGAAGGTTTTTCTACATTTCTATTATATGAAACAAATTATACAATAATAAAATGAAATATTATTAAAAGTTTTATACAACTAACCTGCATATTCATTGGGATTTTTTTTAATTTTTTTTTTTTTTCAGTACCAGGGATTGAACCCAGGGGCGTTCTACCTCCGGGCTACACCCCCGGCCCTATTTTTTATCCTTTATTTTGAAACCGGGTCTCATGAAGTTGCGGAGGGCCTCACTAAGTAGAGAGAGAGAGAGAGAGAGAGAGACAGAGACAGAGACAGGGAGAGAGAGAGCAAGAGAGCTGAGGCTGGCCGCGAACCCGGATCCTCTGGTCTCTGCCT
>PVJS01026942.1:0-26618 GCA_004027185.1 Glis glis | reverse complement strand
AGGGAGAGGGAGAGGGAGAGGGAGAGGGAGAGGGAGGGAGGGAGAGAGAGAGAGAGAGAGAGAGAGAGCGCTTGCGCACTGAGGCTGGCCAGGAACCCAGATCCTCCGGTCTCCGGTCTCCGCCTCCCAAAGTACTGGGATTACAAGCGTGCGCCACCACGCCCAGCTCCCCCCCTCCTTTTTTAAACAGGGCCTTGCTAAGTTACTGCTTGGTGATCTCCAACCTGTGATCCTCCCATCTCAGCCTCCTAAGAACTGGGATTACAGATGTGCACAGTAGAAGACATTTCTACCTGACACATGGGCTCTCAGGCCAGGGAGGTTGTTCAAACAAAAAGAAAACCTGCTCTCACTTGGTCATCGATACCTGGGGGCCAACTCTGACACTTGTTTTTGTCACCAGGACCAGGAGCCAGCTTCAGATTTGACATTCACAGAAGGGTGGACCCAGGATAAACCCAGAAGTCCTCACCCCACAGCCTTCCCTAGGCCCAGTAAAAACACAGGTGTATGTAAATCCAGCAGGCCCACGTTGACTATGAAAACACACCAGCAGAGGGCGCTGGGCCCCCATCAGTCTCTGCCCACTGAACTCTCCAGAGAAAAACCCAAGGATGCAAAAAGGAAGTTGGCAAAACTAGACCCTGGGTTGCACCCGGGTCTCACTTCTGGAATTTTCTGGGGGCTCAAGATTTGTGCCTACTGGTGCCACTGATTTATGCCTACAGTGGTCACCCACATAGGGCTGAGTTCCAAAAGGCCACACCCAGATCCAGTGTTCAGAACTTATAATGAAGTGGCTTTCATGCATCCACTATTTACGTCATCAGTGCGTGTTGAGCGCCGGCACGAGCCAGGCACAGGGCTGATGGTGTTTCCCCATAAAGTGCTGCTTCAATGGTTAGATTCCAAGGCTAGTCCCCCAAAGCCTTTACATTTTTAATATATAGGAAAGAAAACTAATAGATGAGATACAATAGAAGAGATAAAATTTTAAGTAGAAAGGAGACAAGTTGGGAAGGGAAGGAGAATACAGTTTTAAAAATCTAGCTTGCCCTGCGAGGCTTGCCTGGAACATGCCCAAAGAGGCAAGACCCATATCTTTAAGAACAGTGGGCTAGCTTCACATCCGAAATTCCTGTGGCAATTAGTTTTGGAAGAGAAAGAACTTCACCTTCCACCAGAACTCCAAAAGATCACACCTGTTGTTAAAAAGCCTTACACTCAGCTGGCTGCCCGCTGGCCATCAGACTTTTCGTCTCCGCTCTTCTCTGCTCCTGGAAGACCTGTCCCAGGGAATCCACATCTTCTGCCCACGGAAAAACTTCAAAGAAAGGAGGCATTTTCCTGCTGAGTACCTCTAACCAACCCCCTCCCATCTCCAGTGCCTATAAAAAGAGAATGTAAGAATTCGGGGCAGCTGCTCTCACATCTTGACGTGGCCCGCATTTCCCTGAACGTGTATCTCCCTTTTCCTTGAATTAAACCTCTGTCTTTTCTCTGACTGGCATGTGTCAAAATTCTTTTCCTCACAGACCCAAGGACCCTGGGGGCCCTGAGGTGAGTCTCCCCTTCCCAGGCCGGGGAACTCCTTAGGACTCTCCACAGAGCTATCGAGCTCACCCTGACATAATGAGACAATTTTCTGTTCTAGGACCAAAGAAAAGCAATAGGGGAAAGATAGTGTAGAAAAGAGAAAAGGAAGCGTGGGGAGAAAAAGAAGAGGGAGGTGGGTAGGCATCAGAGGGCCCTGGGGGCAAGGAGGAATCAGAGGGCCCTGGGGGCGAGGAGGGGAAGCCGGATTTCAGTCTCTTCCCAGGGAAGAGGTTGAATGATGAACCACAAAATGCTTGGCTTAGGTATCCTCCGCTTTCCTCCTAGACCTGACCTGGGCCTCATCTCTGCAGAGCTTTGGGGCTGCACGGTGCATGAGCACAAGGCCCCAGTTCGCCCAGCTTGCTGGCCCACCATGGCCGCCATGTTCTCAGCTTCTGACTGAGAGCTCCATGCCCCACAGGTCCACATTCTGCACCTGCGGTGGCCCTTCTCAGATCAGTGTTGGCAGGAGAGCAATGGATGAAACCGACATCCACCATCGTGTAACAGGCGGCCCTCCCTGGGGCCATTTGATCTTTTAGAGCTGATAAGTCCCGACAGCTGCAGGGGGGAGGTGTGTGCCTCAGGCCTTGTGTGGGATTATATTGGGGGGCAGGTCCCAAGAACCTACAGGGGGCTCTTGTCTTCACGCAGTCTCTTCCGGAGCAGGTAGGAGACTTGCAGGGGTGAGGAGCTGGAGTTTGGAAAGGCCATCGGCAAGTCAGAGATTTGCAGGCCAGGATAGATATCACTGAGCAGTCTTGAGTGGGTGGGACAGTGGCGTCTATGTGATTGTGTACGTGCACTTTGACAAGGCTAGGACAATGTCAGCTCAGGGAAAGGACAGGCCACAGGGCCTGTCACTGGAGAACTGCTGAGCTGAGAGAAAGCGTCTAGCTGTCACAGCCGCAGGCCCGACTCCCCAGGGGCCCCCACCTGGGCATCCTCCTGGCCCAGCACGGCTCTCTGGCTGTCCAGCACCTTGCGCTGCAGAGCAGATGGCCGTGCCACCCGATCACTGCGCGGCGGTCCCTGCTGTCAGGAGATCTGTGGGGAAAGCCCTGCCTCAGCTGTGGTGGGTGGGCTGAGGTCTGGGGCACTGGGTCTTTTCTTAAAGAGCCTGCTGGGGGGATATTAACAGGGCAGGGGAGGGCAGCTTTGACAGGCTCATTGCAAAGGCAGCTGCCTTTCCTGCAGCCACCCCGATTCCCCAAACCAGGTTCAAGTCCCTGCAGAAGTTCTGCATTTAGTTTGTAAATCTGTCTTTCTGCACATTGCTTCCCCAGGGAGCCCAAAGGAGATGCCTGCGCCCTGCTTGCTATTTCTTTGAGAAGCTCTGCTGGCTGTGAAGGAGGTGGGTGAGGAGGGAGGAAGCCTGTTTGCCCGTCAGCCCTTGGAAGGCCAACAGGAAAATCTGGGTGTCTGATGTGCAGAATTTACAGCCAGGATCCCCCTGCCTCGCTCATTGCGCTCCGGCTGAGGCTGTGTGTGCTAGCCACAGTCGCACCCCTCAAAGTCTCAGGCTTCGAAACAGGGGTTGCCTGTAGGGGGCGGTGGCAGGGAGGACTGTAGAGAGCTGCTGGTACCCGGCCTCCATCTGGGCGGTGGGGAGGTGGGAGTGTGCTGTGTTTAAATATTTGTCAAACTGAACTGGCCACTTTGGAAAATAGTTTGGCAATTCCCCCAAAATTTAACATGGTATTACTGTAGAACCTGGCAAATCTACTCCTAGTACTACCCAAAGAACTGAAGACATAAACCCACCCCAAAATGTGTATGTGTGTTAGCCATAATAGTCAAAAGACAGAAATAGACCAAGTGCCCATGAGCTGGGTAATCAGATAAACAAAATGTGGTTTATCCACACAATGGAATATTATTTGGCTATAAAAAGAAATGAAGGGCCAGGCATGGTGGTGCATGCCTGTAATTCCAGTACTTGGGAGGCTGAGACAAGAGGATCGCAGGTTGGAGGACAGCCTCAGCAAGTAGAGAGACTCTCATCAACCTAGCAAGACCCTGTTTTCAAATAAGAAATAAAAAATCGGGCTGGGGGTGTAGCTCGAAGGTAGAATGCCTCTGGGTTCAATCCCCAGTACAAAGAAAGAAAAAGAAAGAAAGAAAAAAAGAAAGAAAGAAAGAAAGAAAGAAAGGAAGGAAGGAAGGAAGGAAGGAAGAAAGAAAGAAAGAAAGAAAGAAAGAAAGAAAGAAAGAAAGAGCGGGCTGATACAATGTGTATGAACCTTGAAGACATCACACAAAGTGAAAGGAACCAATCACAAATGGTCATATATTGTAGGATTCCATTTATATGAAAAGTCCCCAACAGGCAGATCCAGAGAGACAGAAAGCAGGTTAGGGATTACCGAGGGCTGGCAGAGGGAAATGGGGCATGACTGCGATTGAACATGGAATTTCTTTGGGGGTGATAAAATGTTCTGGAATCAGTTAGTAGTGATGGCTGTACAACCCCAAATATGCTAAAAACCCACTGAGTTGAACACATTAAAAGGGCGAATTTTATGGTGTCTACATGTTTCAAAAAAATTTCATCAAGCTAAGCACGTATGATTTGTCATACAAATGTTAGACCTTAACAGTAGCTTTTCAAAGGTTTACTTTAAAAGTGAAGGTGCCACTACTTTGTCACTCTGGATCCTGATTTTAAAAAAAAGACATTGTCCTGGCAAAAGTGCCACCTCCTCTATGAAGCCTGTCTTACCCGTTCTGAACTCCTCTAGCATTTAATGTCAACACACACGTACTACTCACGGCTTGTAGAGCGGGCCACATAGAGCGTGCTTCTCCTGGGAGCTGGTTAGATGGCAGCATCTCAGGCCCCTGAGCCCACCTATGAATCAGACTCTGCATTTTAACAAGGTTCCCAGGGCCTTCCAGTGCACATTGAAGTTTGAGAAGCACTGCTCCAGGGATTCCCCCACAACCCGTCTCCACCAGCTGCCTACAGAAGAGTCTAAGTGCTTTTTTTTTTTTTTTTTTTTTTTTTGCGGTACCGGGGATTGAACCCAGGGGCGTTCTACCTCCGCGCTACACTCCTGGCCCTATTTTTTATACTTTATTTTGAAACCGGGTCTCACAAAGTAGCGGAGGGCCTCACTAGGTAGGTAGAGAGAGAGATAGAGAGATAGAGAGAGAGAGAGAGAGAGAGACAGGGAGAGAGAGAGAGAGAGAGAGAGAGCAAGCTGAGGCTGGCCGCAAACCCGGATCCTCTGGTCTCCACCTCCCAAAGTACTGGGATAACACGCGTGCGCCACCACGCCCAGCTGAGTCTAAGCGCTTCTAAGCTAAGCCTTTATCTATCTCCACCGACTGGGCTCAGAAACATTTGCTGGTTCAGCACTGTCATATCCTGTAAGAATGTTGGGTGGACTCAGAACCAAAGCTAACACCTAGTCTGACTTTATGACCAGGATCGAGAGACTAAAATTGGAGGAGATTTTGGTCACATAAAACAATAGGAAAACCCCTGCTATCAGAGCGAGGTCTCCAACTGCCATTTCCCATGAAAGGGAATCAGGACTCCTTAGAGACACGACTGATTCTAGGTCTGGGTAGAAAATGTACAGATGAGCTTGTATGAAATGCCTGGCTTTGGGGTCATGTCTTAAAGGACTCGAGCCAACTACCAGAGATTCCTGCTGGCAAAAATGGGGCCCCTGGAGTATCAATATCCCAATGAACTGAAAAACACCAAATGTGTTATAATCCATTCATCCATAATGAGCCTACACATAAAACAAAACACAACTCTAATTGTTTCCTTTTGGAAGATCTTAGAAAAATCAATTCATCCTTTTGAAAATGGCAAGTAAAGGGGTAAAGTGAACAGTTATCCCAGGCATCCAGTAGTAGACAAGGAGTGGATTTGATTCGATCATCCTTCCTTCCTATGGAATGTTGAAATGAACCAATTTTTTTGACATGTTTAATGAACCAAGAGATTCAGGCATTGATCATCTGTAACATCTAACCATGGAAAGAGACACCCAGCCATCCTGTGCCTCCTGCTCAAAGAATATCCCACCATTGAAATCAAACAGAGTGGCTCTGAGGAAGCTCTAGATCCTAGTGCCAATTCTCAGGAAGGCAAGGGGCAGGGAGTGTGGGAAACTCCACCCTAGGCAGGTCGACTCAACAGAATAGACAACCCAGTAGAGTCTTCAACACTACTGTAGGAGGGAAAGAGACGGAAGAGTAACCTATAGGTTAAAATAAACTAAAAAATTACATGAACGAGTTTCGACATCTGAAATTCATTTGGACCCGTATTCAAACCTTTTTAAAAATATCCATGTGTGACCATTTTGAGACAGGAAATTTGGACACTAGGAATTCATTTGTTTTGATGCATAATGGAATTGTATTTATGATACAAATGGTGTTCTTTTTGAGTGATTTGCTAAAATATTTTCAGATGAAATAGTACACAATCTGGGATTTTCTTCCAAATAATAGAAGAAGGGCTATAATTGATGAGTGTGAGAGTTGGGCTGGTTTGGCCATTGATGGGGGTGCGGGGTGGGTAGGCACATGGTAGTTCATGATACTACTGTTTACTTTTGTGTATATTCAAAAGTCTCTAAAGTTGTGCTGCGGCTATAGCTCAGTGGTAAAGTGCTTGCCTAGCATGGGCAAGGCCCTGGGTTCAATTCCCAGCACCCTCCCCACCAAAAAGTCTCTAAAGTTAGTAAAGCTAAAACAAAGACTGTATGTATAAAACAAAAATATAATATATGATATATAACAAAATGTTAACTTAAGAGGAACAGACAAACAAAATGAAGCAGAGTTTAAGGACCCCTAACTGTGTAAGAACAATAGCATCATTGTTTTCTATCTCATTCTCAACCTCTTTCTCCTACCTGGGTTTTTACAATGAAATCGTTTGCCTTCAGCGGTATTTAATAAATAGAGACTCTCGACTCACAGACTAGAGAATGAAGCAGAAACGTAAAGCTACTAAAACCCAAGGAGAAAGAGCTGGATGCAAAAATTATTATGGGAGGTTTGGGGCCAGAAATGAGTGTCATTGAGTTTTCCAGTCGAGGGGATGAACCTGGCGGCAGGTGTGCTGGTGACCGTGGGCGTGGGAAGGCGGGTTTGCTGAGCATCCCTCTCCCCCACAGGATCAGTGTGAGAGCCTAGGTCCCAGCTCTGCGGCACCGGGCAATCACCGAGGAGCTGCAGAAACACGTGGAAACCCAGGCCAGAGCAGTTACCAAGGTCTCCCCGCGGCCTGGCTTCCGCGGTTCCAAACGCTCCACACGAGACTCTAGCCAGAGCCAAGAGCCACAGGTCGGGGTAGGCAAGGCCGGGGTGGAACACAGCAGCGCTAGGGGGAATGACGACCTGAGTCTGTAGGTGACACACTGGGTGTGGCCTTCATTCTGTCTGCTGTGAGTCACTCAGAGACGTGTGGAGCTGCCGTGTTTGACCTGAGTCACTTCTTGAAGTCTCTGAGGGCGGCTTAGGTCCCAGGAGGCTGTAGGTGGGCTCCTTTGGCGGCAGCTTATAGCAGGTCCTGATTAAGTTCCAAGGCTTAACAGCCAGTCCGGGTACACCTAGGGAGGGGAAGGTCTTGGGGGACACAAGGCTCGGCCTCTTGCTGTGTGCTGGGCGGTGGGTGAGTCACCCCAAGTAACACCCAGGCCACCGGGCAGCGCCGCCCAGATTCTGTCTCCAGGGCAACGCATCCCTCCTGCAGGACCAGGGTCTGGCGCTGAGTGGTGACTTCAGGCCCTAGGAGAAAGCCCAAACTGGCTACCTGACAGGGAACAGAGAGATTTAAAGCAGGCCTGTCAGGAGCCACTGATCCTGGCGACTGGGGGCGGGAGAGGCAGCTTCTTAGCAACTCCAGGCATTATGGCAAAGGGTGACTCGAGTTTCCCAAATTCCATTCTTGGGCATTGGCCGTGGCACACAGCAAGGCCCCCTCCCCTCCCCTCCGCCGGTTGGGGGTGGGAGAGCCATCAGGCGTGTGGAGAGCTGCGTGGCCTCCCTGCCCGTCCACTTGCCCCACACATGAGTTTGTGACTCAGCCGGCCTCACCATGTCATCCTCCTGCTCTGCCTCGTCTGCCCCGGCCTAACCCCACCCTGGACCTTCCCTGTGCCTCGGCCCCGCCACTTGACCTGCTCTGGCCACTGGCCTGCTCAGCATGACTCGTGGCTCCCCAGGACCAGGGGCCCTTTGGCATGGTCTCTTTCGGGAACTTTCCTCCTCAGCAGTCCTGCTAGGCATGGCCTGGGCTTTCCTCCTCTCTGGCTCTGGACCTAGAATCTGATTAAGCACCATTTACCTGTCACCAGATAATAAGGCAGAGATCTGGAACCAGTCAACCATCGGGTCGATAATAAATCCAGACGCTCGAAGAGCTTCAAGTCAGCCCTGCTTGGTGCAGCGGGGTCCGAACGAGGCAGAAAGACGTGGGTGTGGGGGTGAGATCCATGGGCTGGGAATCGGGACAGTTTCCTGGAGCAAAAGGCATCAGATCAGATGCACAGGCGGGACCCAGGCTCAGTGGTGAGAAGCCGTGAAACTGGGCAGCCATGTGGGGGCTGGAGAAGAGTCAGGAGGGAGGGGCTGCTGAGAAGGGCAGGGGAGACCCCGAATATTTAACCACAGGGCCTCCCCCTAAACCCAAAAGGGCTGGCTGTGCCAGGTGTGACCCCTACTTACTGGGCTAAGGGGACATCTAGGTGGGTCCTGGGAAAGGGCCAGGGAGATGACAGACAGGTGGCAGTTGGTTGGGGGTGGGGGCTGAGGGCAGCAGCCAGTGTGGAAGAAATTCATTACTGTAACAACCGCACGTAGCCAGGCGTGGTGGCACATGCCCATAATCCCAGTACTTGGGAGGCTGAGACAGGAGGATCACAGGTTCGAGGACAGCTTCAGCAACATAATGGGACTCTCAGCAACCCAGTGAGACCCTGTTTCAAAAAATAAAAAAATAAAAAGGGCTGGGGGTGTGGCTCAGAGGTAGAATACCCCTGGGTTCAATCCTTAGTACCACAAAACAAACAAACAAAAACAGACCATAAATAGTGTTCACAAATAGCATGTCTGCCTTTCCCCTGGGCACAGGCAGGCTGGCCTCACACCAGCCATGAAATGTGAGCCAGGGCTCAGACATTCCTCAGAGCAAGCTGCACACCTGTCTCCAGGCGACATGGCCACGAGCCAGTGACCGCTGGTCTTCCTTCGTTGTTGGAAAGGACAGTGTGTCTCCATACTGTGCAGAGGGCCCCTGGGGCACCCACAGACTTAGGAAGAGCCACGATGGCTCTATTCCAGCCCAGCCATCTTCCAGTGCCGCCGGCACCCCATCCAAGAGCAGCCCCAGCCTCCACCGTAGCCTCAGCCTCCAGAGACGCTCAGCCTCCCTTTGTGAATCCAACTCCAGTCTCTGTTGGTCTTGTGAAGTCTGAAGAAATCCAGGGGTGATGAGAGTATAAACCAAGACCTGTGGAGCCACATTTAGAGCCAGGACAATCAAAGGGTTGTTGTCACCGGGGTGTGGCAGCTGTTGCTCTAACCTTTGTGGATTGGGTTTGGCTGCGGAGTGACCTCTCCGCCAGGAAGTCAGGGAGGCCGTGCTGGGAGAGAAGCCTTCCTCTCTGCGGAGGGCCCTGGGCTCCTGGCACACATCATGGCCTTTGGCAGGCCAGGAAACCTACCTTCGGGACCCCAAACAGAAGAATTCCAAACCCTGTTACTGTGGAACAGAGCAAAAAAGGGTTGCAAACTTAGCACAGCTGCCTTGCTGAGTTCTGCATGCAAGGTGCAGGACAGCCACCGGGCTGCCTCGGCAGGGGGCACTTTGGTTATAGAGACACTGTGAGCACCGCGGGAGGGCTGGGAAGCCGCAGGGCCAGGTCGGGCTGGGCAGGAGAGGCAGGCCAGGCGAGCTGCAGGCACACAATGGTTGCATACCACTGCGGGGCCTAGAATGCCTCTTGGCCATCGATGGCCTCTTGGCCTAGCCGCTGTGGCCAGAAACAAGTTCTCTTCTGTCCCTGCAGCCACGCTTCACAGGTCAGAGCCTCCACCTGGCTGGGCAAGGACAGGCAGCTGGCAAGCTGTGCCCGAGAGTGGGGAGAGATGGGAGCCAGGCTCCTGGAACGTCCAGAGGGGCTGGTGGGGTCCTGCCACCTGCCAGGACCCACTTGCAGATTTCCCCAGATAGGAAGGGTGCTGGGAGCCGGGCCAAACAAAGGCACAGACGCCCATGATTGCAGAGATTGAAACAGTGGAGTGAGCTAGTGTTGTCTTGTAACCTAGAGGGCGTCTAGATTAACAGCGTCATCTCACAGGTGGGAAAGGAGAGCGGAAGAGTAGGTGCTCATCTCCCTCTTCCACACGGGGCCAAAGCAAAGCAGACATGTACAAATGCGATGCTTTCGGGTGGGGATGAGGCATTGCATTCTGCAAACACATTTAACAATGTCTCTGTTCTTCCCCTCTGGGAAGGTGCAGCTCCTACCAGGGGGTGCTGGGGGGGGTTGCATTGGAGGTCCACAGGCCCTGCGAGACGTGGTGACACTCAGTGGGTGAAGGGAGGCTCCATCGTAACCCTAGAACGGCCCGCGGAGGTCTCTGGGGTGCCTGTGAACACCCGGAAGTTGTATGCAAGGCGTCCCGTGCATGCACACGTCATTTTTTCTGGATCAATGTCAGCCTTCGTGGGATCCTGAAAATATGCAGTGGTCTAGTTCCTAAGGACTCCCATTTTTCCTGGTACCCCGAGGTCTGATGGGGTGCTCTAACAGATCCACTGCCATCCTTATTATCCATTCACATCGGGCATGCAACCCCACTTTCCAGCCTTCTGCCCTCGTCTTCTCTCTCCTCGCCAAACACTCCAACCCCAACAGACAAATAGAGAAGTGACTGTTTGCTTATTCACAACGATCTGATTTTCTACCACTGTTGCTCTGCTTTGGTTCAGATACACATCCCAAAGGCCCATGCATTGAAGGCTTGGTCCCCCGCCCAGCGGTGCTACTGGGGGGTGTGGAGCCTTAAGAGGTGGGGCCTAGTGAGAGGAAGTTAGGTCGCGGGGTGTGACCTTGGAGGGGATATTGCCCCTCTTCTCCCTGCCCTAGGTGCCCCCAGGGGAGCAGCTTCCTCTCCAGCTCATGTTCCCGGCCTTGCCATCCCCGCCATGATGTCCTTTGGCCTCGCCCAAGCCCCCAGACAACAGGCCCACCCCACCGTGGCCTGAAACCGTAAGTCAAAAATCGGTCTTTCCTCCTTCTAAGCTGATTTTCTCAGGTGTTTTATCACAGTGATGCATCGCAGCCCTGCACAGGTGTGGGCAGTTTCTGGCGGATGGAGACTGCAGACCTGGGGGCTGAGGGGCTCTGCCGGGCCTTCTGGTCCAGTCCCAGCGGCCCACTCACGTCGAGGCCAGATGAGCCCTGCGCTGCGCCCTGGGTGGTTCACCTGTGTAAAGCGCCGTCCTAGGCACGGTGGGGAAAGCGCCTCCCGGGTGGCCCTTTGGCTCCCTGAGCCTTTCTCTGCTCCCACGGGCAGGGAGGTTACAGTGGGAAATATACCCTCACTTTTTGGGGGGCCGAAAGAGAAGGGCCGGGAGCCCCCGGGGCAGCTCCCAGGAGTGCGTGGGCACCTCCGTCCCCTGGGGTTCCAGGACTAAAGTATAAAGGGCAAGGGCCGCTCTGCGAATCAACGAGTATTTGTAAGTAATGTTTAACGCCGGACTCTGCGCCACCATCTGTAACAGTCCTGCGGACCTCGGGTTCGGCCACAGGCTCAGTCCACGGGCCCGAAACGTGGACACCTGGGGAGACGAGAAGAACCACTGACACCGTAGATGTCACCGTGCGGTTCAAGACTCACTCCCCGCAGAGGAGCTAAGGGTTTGCCGGGTCGGTTCGGCCGCCGCGGAGGCCTGCAGTTCCCGTTGCGCCCGCGAGGTGGCGCCGGCGCCGCGCTTGGTCCCGGGTGAGCCGAGCGAGCACTGCGCGCGGAGCCCCGCCGCCGCGCGCGCGAAGCCCTCCTCCGGCGCTCTAGCAACTTCTCGCCTGGGGGTTCGCCTCTCGTGAGCAGGCTCTAGCGCCGTGGGCTTGGCTCGTGCACAGGTGCACTGGACGGGGGTTCGGGAGGGATGGAAACTAGGGGGCGCCTGGGCTCCTGCGATGGAAGCTGGGTCACCGGCCAGCCGGGACCCGGGTGTCCTGACAGTGGGGCGCCCTTGCGGATGCTGGGAGGGGGCGTCCCCTGGCAAGGAGGACCCGGGCCTGCTGGGACGGAGCGGTCTCCCCCTCCCACACCCGGCCCGTTGCGTGGCACCCCCTCCTGAGGGTCCCGATCCTGGCACATCCCCCCATTGTCCTTCTTCCACACACATGGACCCTTCTTCCACACTCAGGCAACGAACCGTGGGCTCAATTCCAGTGAGGCTTTCTGCTTGGGAAAACTGGGACCTCCGAGGCGGGGTGTCCGAGCATCCTAGGGACCTGCCCGGGAAGCCTGGGTAGACCTGGGGAGGTGCACCCCAGCACCTGTGGACGCCAGCCTACTCTGCACACAGTAGAGACCCCTCTGTGTCTACCGCCCCGTGCATTTGAGGGAAGGAGGGAGGGAGGGAGCAACATCAGACTACTGTGCCCCTGGGCCATTTGATAAGATGCAAGTTCACCTTCTCTCTCGGATTGAACCAGGGGCATTCTACCTCCAAGCTACAACCCCAGCCCTATTTTATTTTTTATTTTGAAACAGGGTCTCCCTAAGTTGCTGAGGCTGGCCTCCAACCTGCGATCCTCCTGTCTTAGGCTCCCAAAGTACTGGGATTACGGACATGTGCCACACCGCTGGCTACCTTCTCCTTCTTGAAAGTTCTAATTCAGGAAAATCAGGATGGGGCTGGGGTCTGCCTTTAACACACACCCCAAGAGATTCTGAGGCCGGTGGGTAGGCTGCGTGTCGACAAACCTGGGCCAGAGCTTTTAGGGGATACTGCGATGTTGAGAAGCCGGGAGTCACAAGTCCCAGCTAACTTTCTTTTGTGAATTAAGTAAAAAATTGTACTTATTTACAGTATACGACATGATGTGTTGATCTATGATTGCATTGTGGAATGGCTAAATGAAGCTATTTAACGTGCATATTACCTCACATATGTGTGTATAGTGAGAACACTCAAAATCGACTCTCTCAGCGGTTTTCAAGAATATGACACGTCGGTATTAACTGTAGGCACCAGGATGTGCCCTGGATCTCTTGAAGGTATCCAGATGCCGTCTGAGCGATGTCTCTGGCTTGGTGTGGCTCCGGGCTCCACGGCTAGCATTGTCTCCCCCGCCACCCCACCCTCACCCCCTTGAGTTTTCCCAGACCTATTTCTGTGGGTTTTTTTTTTCTTGACCTCTCTGGAATGTTGAACTTGGTTCTTTCAGAAGGTAAACTCTTCATTAGCATCAACCTGGATTGTACGTGTGTGTGTGTGTGTGTGTGTGTGTGTGTCACTGGGGATTGAACCCAGGGGCATTCTACCTCTGAGCTACACCCCCAGCCCATTTTTATTTTTTATTTGGAAACAGGGTCTCACTAGGTTCCTGAGAGTCTGGCTTTGTGGCTGAGGCTGGCCTCAAACTTGCAATCCTCCTGTCTCAGGCTTCCAAGTCCTGGGATTACAGGTGTGTATGCCACCACACCCAGCTCAACCTGGACTTTTAAGAAGCCTCAAGCGATTGTGCAGCATCAGACATATTCTGTGATGCATGAAATTTTCCTTTTCTAGCCATTCTTCTAGAACTTGCACTTGGCATCTTTGTCTCTTTCTTAAATACAGGAGCTCTGCGCTCAGCATCAACCTCCGCAGTTCTCTGGGCCTCGGGAAATCCAGAGTTTAGGGCCGTCAATCACTCTTTCTTTAATTCTTTATACTCCTTGTGGAATTGGAAAGGCAGATTTTTTTTAAAAAATTAGGAAATGCCTAAATGTCTTTATCTTCTGTAAGATCTTAAAGCAAAACCATTCTTTGGGGTTTATCTACCCTCACAGCTCAGACTGCCATCATAAAGAGGAGGTTGGCAAACAGATCCCACTGAGCATCCTGGGGTTTTATTTTTCTATTATCCTATTATTTATTATCCTATTATCGGGTTTTATAATGGCCCGATAATAGGAATCCCCACGGCCGGTCCAGTCCACTTCCTGCTGGTGCCAGCCCAGCCCTGGGGGAGCCCCGCGGGGTGGTGCCTGGCTCTGGGTGACTCATGGCGCCCCAACACTTCAGAGACAGAAACCAGTAACTAGGCCAGACAGGCCCGTCGTTTTCACGCTTTGAGGGGAAAGTGAGAAATGGAAAATGGTCTCTGGCAGCCTTCCTGGCAAATACAGGGCCTGGCTCACCATTCCCTCCGACTTCGCCTCCCTGAGACCCTGGCTGCCCGGTTCCGAGGAGTCGGACCCAGAGGGCAACGTTAAGAGTTCAGGAAAGCAATGTTCTCTCAACTCTGTGAGGGCTGGTGGGTTCCGAGGGAGCTGAGAACCTGGGGAAGGTCGTGACGGAGCTCCAGCTACATCTGGAAACTTCTGGATCCTGGGGGTGCATCATAGGCACCTTCTAAAAATGATGTCTTGAAGTTAAATTTGGTAAGGTTGTTCCAGTATTTAGCCAGACTTCGGGAAAGAGCGAATACATAGCCTTCTTTGCTTTGAGGGTGCGCAGCTTCTGGAATCTTCTGTGGGACAGCTCAGAAACCACAGCTCAGCTTTATGTAACAACGACAGAGACCTTGCTCGGCGGCAGCTGTGTCTATCTGGCACCAGGCTGTGCAGACCCGTCCCCCAGGACCACACAAGGAGGCCAGGACAAGGAGCACATGGGGCCTTTCAGGCAGGAGGACAGCGCGGGCTCTACAGTACAGTTTCTACTTTTCTTTAGCTTTCCTGTTCTCCCTGAGAGTCCATGCTGCTGCTTAGGGTCTCTCTAAGTTGCTGAGGGTCTCGCTTAAGTTGCTGAGGCTGGCCTCAAACCCGTGATCCTTCTGTCTCCGCCTCACAAGTACTGGGTTTACAGGTATGTGCCATTCAATTGAAGACCTAAGACATCTGCATTCCTACTCTCTGCTTTTATTCTGAAGCTGTTTAAGTCAACTATCATTCATGCTCTACACCAAAGAATAAACTCTACAGTTATAAACATTACAAGGGACAGTCTGTGGCCCAGCCCTTGGGAAGAAGAGCAGCTACAGGAGCTTTGGGATTTATTTCCTAAATCACCACTAGGGTATCCCAGGTTGGGTTTTTTTTTTGGTACTGGGGATTGAACCCAGGGAAGTTCTACCTCTGAGCCACACCCCCAGCCCTATTTTATTTATTTCTTTTAGTTTGAAACAGGGTCTCACTAGGTTGCTAAGAGTCTCGCTACATTGCTGAGGCTGTCCTCGAACCTGTGATCTTCCTGTCTCAGCCTCCCAAGTACTGAGATTACCAGCGTGTGCCACCACACCCGGCTTACCATAGTGTTTTAAATAATCTTATGTTCGACTGACTCCTCTTTTCAAGACACAGGTTGGGGTCAGGAACGGCATCTTCAATGAGAAGAATAAGGGCACCTGGCAAGCCCTCCCCTTCTAGAACATTCTCCACGAACCCTGGGCTTCATAGGCCCCTTCCCAGGTCTGTTCTCCCTGGGTAGACTGTATTGTCAGTGTGCACGCCCCTCTTTCCACAGAACAATGTCTTATTTCTTTGAACAGAGTACCTGAGACTGGGTAATTTTTAAACAATACGTATTTGTCCCTCACAGTTCAGGAGACTGGACGTCAGATTTGAGGTTCCCTGAGCAGGCTTGGTGTCTGGCGAGGCTGAGCCCCACTTCCAGGATGGCGGCTCATTGCTGCCTCCTGGGGGGATGAGTGCTGTGTCCTCACAGGACGGAGGGACGGAAGGGCCCAGACTCAGCCGGGCACTCCTACAATCCCAGCTACTCAGGAAGCTGAGGCAGGAGGATCGCAAGCTTGAGGCCAGCCTGGGCAACTTAGCTAGACACTGTTTCAAAAATAAAGAGGGAGCCGGGCGTGGTGGTGCACACTTTTAATCCCAGTACTTTGGGAGGCGGAGACCGGAGGATCCGAGTTCGCGGCCAGCCTCAGCTCTCTCTCTCTCTTTCTCTCTCTCTACTTTGTGAGGCCCTCTGCAACTTCGTGAGACCTGGTTTCAAAATAAAGTATAAAAAATAGGGCTGGGTGTGTAGCGCGGAGGTAGAACGTCCCTGGGTTCAATCCCCAGTACCGCCAAAAAAATAAATAAATTTAAAAAAATAAAAAAATAAAGAGGGCTCTGGGTGTCGCTCAGCGGTAGAGCACCCCTAAATCCAATCCCCAGTAACACACACACACACACACACACACACACACGAGCCCACACTCATCCCTCAATCCCTTTCACTAGGGCCCTAATCCTGTGTACGAGGGCAGAGCCCTTGGACCTAATCGCCTGCCTGCTAAGGGCCCCACTCTTTTTTTTTTTTTTTTTTTTGCGGTACCGGGGATTGAACGCAGGGGCGTTCTACCTCCGTGCTACGCCCCGGCCCTATTTTTTATACTTTTATTTTGAAACTGGGTCTCACGGAGTTGCGGAGGGCCTCACTAAGAGAGGGAGAGAGACACAGGGAGAGAGAGAGCGAGAGAGCTGAGGCTGGCCACGAACCCGGATCCTCCGGTCTCCGCCTCCCAAAGTACTGGGATTACAAGCGTGCGCCACCACGCCCCGCTGGCCCCACTCTTAATACTACCGCACTGGAGGGGAAGTTCCCACGTGAAGCTTGGAGAGAACACCAACATTCAAAGCGTAGCTCTGTGCACGCCCCTATTTCCGGGGAGGAGGGTGGGCTGTGGGCTGAGCTCAGGGACCATCACGTGGACCGCCATGTTCCAGTGTGGGTTCTCCATTTGAACCAGGTGTGCCCAGGCACCTGTTATGGCAGAGGTTGCCGGCTCGAGGGGGCAGGGGCGGGAGTACGGCCTGCTCCTGGGTCTCTGGTTCCAGGCCCCACAGTGCTGGAGGCTGGCCGGGGTGTCTTGGCCAGCGCGACCCCTCAAAGCTCTGTCTAACTCTGATCTTGCTATTACCATCACTTCTGCGGAGCCAAGAAACAAGTCACCCAAAGCTTAAAAAACCACGGGCTCTGCCAAATAAACAAGAGACGAAAAGCAAAGTGGACTGCAGGTCCCTGTAATGAATGCGAAGACCGGTCCAAGATGGAACTGATTTACACAAGGGAGTTTAGGGCGAGGGGGCGGCGGGGAGAGGCCGCCACTGACACAGCTGAATATATCAATGCCCTCCTCAGAGTGTCCTCGTGGACCCCGCGCCTCAGAGCCCGGTGTGTGTCCCCGTGGACCCGGCGCGCCTCAGAGCCGGCGCGTCCCCGTCCCCGTGGAGCCCGCGGTGTATCCTCTGCTGTCTTAAACAGCTCTCGTTACCCTTTTAGATTCTGTTCATCTAAAACATGGGGCATGTTCACGATTAGGCTAAACTGAAGCTCTCTTCTACACTGCTTAAAAGAGTCACTAAGAAAACGCAGAGGACAAATAAGAGTGCTAGGGGAAGGTGAGGTTTAATTAAGGAATCGGCTCTTTAAGGGACTTTTGCAGAGTAAGTTTTGGCATGCAAATGGTGCTGTGGATTATAAATGACTCATTGGTTCTTTCTCTTTCTCTTCCTTTTTCTTTTTCTTCTTCGTGTGTGTGTATGTGTGTGTGTATGTGTGTGTGTGTGTGTGTGTGTGTGTGTGTGTGTATGTACTAGGAATTAAACCCAGCGAGGTTCTACCTCTGAGATACACATCCAACCCCGCCTTTTTTTGTGGTACTAGGGATTGAACTTAGGGTCATCCTACTTCCAAGCTATACTCTCAGTCATTTGTTTATTTATTTTGAAACAGGGTCTTGCTAAGTTGCTGAGGCAGCTCCAAACCTGCCATCCTCCTGTGTCAGCCCCCCAAATATTGCACCACACCTGGCTCTTATCAGTTCTTTGAAGGAGCTAACCAGGACTTCTTCCTGGAAATACTTGGGGAGCACGTTGAGTTGTTAAAAGGTAGCAACCTGTATTTCAACATCATCAGGCAATAATTACTGAGTAATTAGGTGTTTACCACATACCGGTCTCTTGTTCCAAGCACTGCGTCTTCACAACAGGCCCAGAATATATTAGTGCTGGTAGTCTGGCCATTTTACAGATGAGAGAACTGAGGCCCCTAAGTGCCTTGCCCAAATTACCAACCAAACACTAGGGAAATAAAGACAAGAAATTCACTGCTAGTGTGTGTGTGTGTGTGTGTGTGTGTGTGTGTGTGTGTTACTGGGAATTGAACCCAGGGGCATTGTATCTCTGAGCTATACTCCCATCCCCTTTTAAATTTTTTGTTTTGAAACAGGGTCTTGCTAGGTTGCTGAGAGTCTTGCTAAATTGCTGAGGCTGTCCTGGAACCTGCAATCCTCCTGTCTCAGCCTCCCAAGTACTGGGATTACAGGTGTGCGCCACCACACCTGGCTACCTAGTATTTTTTTTAATGTTGTAAATTCTCCAATTTTAACAAGTTCAGACCATCTTCCTCTTCTAGCTGATCTGAATTGGGCGAGTTTCATGAAAATAAAAGGACATGAACTATCTCTCTGACAGTTAACTGTTGTCATGCATTACGCTGGGAATGAAGAAGACCGCTCTTCCTGGAATCCCATCTCCACGGGAGTCGATGACCTGAAGAGCATTCTAGCTCCCAGGTTGCAACGCGGTGTCCATTATGCCTGAACAATGACAGGAACGGGGATGATTTGGAAGCAAAACCTCAGGGAAACGATTAACGAGTCGGCATTTCTAACTCATGTGGAAAACTCAGTTATCGGAGGAGTGCAAGTGTAGTGATGGTGTTCATTTAATTAAGGACCTGGTGTTGTGGAAGGGCAGTTCTGCAAAGTTTGTAATACTGCAGGCAGGCCTGAGCGCAAACAGAGGGAAACGTGATGTGTCTATGTGTCAGCTTAATTTCCCTGGAACAACCCTTTTTACAGGGCTGAGGGCTGTTTAACAAAGGAATCCTATAAATATGCTGTATTCTCAGACAGGAGTGTGTGTATTGTGTGTGTGTGTGTCTGGGGATCGAACTCAGGGACATTCCACCTCAAAGCTACACCCCTCAGTCTCACCCCCTTTCTTTGAGGTACTGGGGATTGAATCCAGGGGCATTCTACCTCTGAGCCACACCCCCAGCCCTATTTCATTTTTTTATTTTGAAACAGGATCTCACTGAGTTGCAGAGGGCCTCATGTTGCTGAGGCTGGCCACGAACCTGCAATCCTCCTGTCTCAGCCTCCCAATTACTGGGATTACAGGCATGTGCTACCATGTCCGGCTTTGTTTTGTTTTGAAACAGGGTCTTGATAGGTAGCTGAGAGTCTCGCTACATTGCTGAGACTGTCCTCAAACCTGCTATCCTCCTGACTCAGCCTCCCAAATACTGGGATTATAGGCATGCGCCACCATGCCTGGCCTGACAAGAATTTTTTTATGGTAAATTGATCTAACTGGTTACTGTCCTAGGCTCATAAATAGCAAAAAAGAGAAGTGCCTTCAACGCTTCTGGGGTGTGCCGCAGATAGAACCGCGGGCCTCGCCCAGGCGAAGCTGTGCAGCCACTGAGCCGCACCCCGCCCCGCCCAACTTTCGACAGTGACTGAAGAGCCGGTCTCCGTGTACTAGAAGGCAGGTGAGGATCTAGTAGCTTCTTAAACTCCAAATAAAGCATTGATTTGATCTAATCTATGTGAAAGACATCATAAAACTAAAAAGGTAAAACAGGTTTGAGTGAGAAAGTAATGCAAAGAAAACGCAGACGGGGAGTCAGAGAGGGTGACTGGGAAGGGCGACAGGGAGGGGCACGCCCTTCACAGCTTCTCTGGGGACCTGGGGACCATCTCTGTCTCCATCTGAGCCAGAGGCCTGGTTATCTCGCGGTTCCGGGGGCCTCTCCCACGCCACCATGCCAGCCCGCCAAAGCTGCCTCCCCTCGGGGTCCGGTTCGTTTGTTCAGAGCAAGCCATTTGTGGGACACTAGTTGTGTGCCAGATGCCGCGCTGAGTGCGCGGACACACCCAGGAATGAGGAGAGCAGGCCCCGGCCTTCTAGGGCTGACGTTCTGGTCAGAGGAGGCCGTCCACGCAGGCAGATAAATAACTGCAAGAGTGGCAGGTGGCGTTTTGTGCCAAGAAAACAAAGCAAGATAAAAGGACTGTGATAGAGGGACAGGAGGGCTACTTAAATAGGTAGTTAGAGAAGGTCTCTCTGGGGTCATGCCATTGAGCAGGGAAGGACCCAGTCATGGGTGCCCCAGAGGGAGAGCAAGTTCAAAGGCCCTGGGGCAGACGGAATTTGGCATATTGGGGGTGATCAGGAAGGTACCAACACAGCTGAACTGTGGAGGGGAAGGAAAGTAGGGGCTGAGTGTGGAGAAGTGCATGGGCCAGGTCACGGTGGGCCTGTAGGCCTGGTCACACGCTTGGATTCTCTTGGCAATGGGATGGGAAGTCACTGCAGGTCTTAAGCAGGGAAGCCATAGGATTGAGTTTTCTTTTTCTTTCTTTTTTTTTTTTTTTTTGCAGTACCGGGGGTTGAACCCAGGGGCATTCTACCTCCGAGCTATACCTCCAGCCCTATTTTTTATTCTTTATTTTGAAACAGGGTCTCACTAAGTTGCGGAGGGCCTCACTAAGTAGCTGAAGCTGGCCGCAAACCCGGATCCTGCGGTCTCAGTCTCACAAGTACTGGGATTACAAGCGTGTGCCACCACGTCCGGCTTGATTTGTATTTTTCTAATGTTACTGCAACTGTTCCGGGGGACTGGAATTAGGAAGAGGAGAGTGAGGAGGTGTATTGAAAGAGTGACAGTCGCATCTGCTGCCCAGAAGGAGTGCAGGGACAAGTCCGGAGCCTGGGGAGGGGCCAAGGTCTGGGGGATGCATCGTGGAAGTTAGAAGGGCAGGCTCTCTCCCCTCTGGAGCCGAGCTGCCCCAGTGCCCTCGGACGGGCCAGCGCAAGTGTCGGGGGGCCAGTGGGGGGAAGCAGCAGCACTTACAGGGCCACCAGGTCCTGCAGCTCCCCCTTCGGCTCCAGAGTCATTAGTAGATGGGGTGCCAAGGAACCCAGGGAGGTGGGGGAGAGGGATGGGAGGCAGGTGGCTGGGGAGGTGTGGCGGGAACCAGAGGCCGTCCATCCCACCAGCTGGGGAGCCGAGCCCGGTCAGAGCGGTCAGAGCGAGGCAGGCATGGCCACACCTTTGGCCCAAAGGGAAGAGAGAACTCTGACTCGGGGAGAGGGCCGCCGCACGTTCTCTGTGCAAACATTCAAGTTAGCTTCCCCAGGTGGCACAGCGTCTATGTCAAGTCATAGTTTTGACCTTTTAAAAGTCAAAATGGTGAACACAGCCACATTGGATTTTAAGAAGTCAGAATGGAGCTGGGTGTGGTGGCGCACATCTGTGATCCCAGTACTTGGGAGGCTGAGATAGGAGGAGCGCAGGTTTGAGGCCAGCCTCCACAGCATCAGGAGACCCTGGGCAACTGAGTCACTTAGTAAGACTCTGTTTCAAAACAAAACAAAAAAAGGGCGGGGGTGTAGCTCAGAGGTAGAATGGCCCTGGGTTCAATCCCCAGTACCAAGAAAACAAAAACAAAAAACAAAACCCAGAATGGATGGCTGGGGTGTAGCTTGGGTATGCACCTCGCATGCCGCATGCCAGGAGGCCCTGGGTTCCATCCCAGCCCCATGGGGGAAAAATCTGAAGGCATTTAAACAGACAAAGACATTAAAACCCAAGCAAGGCCACTGCCTTGTGTGTACAGTATGGGGCTGAGCAAAATTAACAGCGAGGCGTTCCCTCCGAAACACCCCTGTAGGGAGAGCCTGGAGATTCTGTACAAATTCTAGCGGGAATGGACGTAGGTGGGTGAGGTGTCACACACGCTGTCTTCTGTGCGGTGCCCTCACTCTGTGAACACCCGCAGGCTTCTCCAGCTTCTCCTGCCTCAAGCCCCAGTCCCTGGATCTCAGCTCGTCCATCTGTAGAGTCCACAGCTGCCCAAGCAGGGGGTGGGGCAGGGTAGAGCTGCGCTTGGCATGGTGCGAAGCCACGGTGCCCGCTGGGGGAGGCAGAGGCGGGATGTGGGGGGAAGGGGGGGAAGACCTTCACTTTATTTATATTTTGGGTGCTGGGGATGGAACCCAGAGGCATTGTACTTCTGAGCTACACCCCCAGCCCTTTTTATTTTTTATTTTGAAACAGTGTCCTGCTAAGTTGCTGAGGCTGGCCTCAAACCCACAATCCTCCTGTCTCGGCCTCCCAAGTATTGGGATGACAGGTGTGTGCCTTCACTTCAGAGTAGAGAAAAGCCAGTGTCCCTTGGCAGGCTCGCTGCCCTGTCCCTCTTCCCTCACATTCTTTGTCCCACAGCAAAGCGCCTTTCTGTGGCTCCGTTCCAACCGTTTACCTGGTGTATCACGAGCTGCCCATCCACCCAAGCCCCTAAAGCAAGGGGCAAAACGAGCCAATTTGTGTCTCCAGAAGATGAGGTGGCAGCCAAGGGAAGGAGGACTTAGCCCGAGCAGCATCTCCCAGAGCACCTGCTAGAAACGCACAGTCCCAGGCGCCGGCGGCCTCCTCATTCCCGAGGCCGGCCAGGGCCTGCGGATCTGCCGTTTCCACAGTGGACCTGTCCCACCCCCGCCTCCTGATTCGGATGCGCTACTTGGCGCCAAGTGAAATACTGGACTTGAGCTGCTGTGTTCCCGCAGAGTTATCTCTTTTGTATTAAAGAAGCCCAGGTCACAGTGGGCCTTAGAAACCCTGTCTACCCAGCACCTTATCTGAGAAATTTGCCTGTGTGGGGTCTGCATCATCCTGGCTCAGGACCTGGTACTCATCAGCGGCCTGGTACGTGCTGTTAGCCCTCTGCACTGCACCAGGCATCACCCAGGGAGGGGGCTGCATCTTTAGTTCCAAGACTCATGGATCTGATAGTCCTTCCACACAGGGGCAGGAGAAGGAGGTATGATCTGAAAAGTGATCCTTTTCAGCCGGGCGTGGTGGCGCACACCTGTGATCTCAGTACTTGGGAGGCTGAGACAGGAGGATTGCAGATTCATGACCAGCCTCAGCAATGTAGTAAGTCTCTTAGCAACCTAGGGAGACCCTATTTCAAAACAAAAAATAAAAAGGGCTAGGGGTGTAGCTCAGAGGTAGAATGCTCCTGGGTTTAATCCCCAGTACCATAAAAAAACAGGTAATTATCTCCTAATTAAAGTATGTGAGGCAAGGTGTGTGTGTCCAGGTTTCCCTGGGAGGTAGGATGCAAACGTGGCAAGAGGGGGAGGGGCAAGGCGGGGACAGGCCACAGCGTGACAGGAAGGCCGCTGTAGCTTGGTCGTCACAGGAAGGCCGCTGTAGCTTGGTCGTCACAGGAAGGCCGCTGTAGCTTGGTCGTCACAGGAAGGCCGCTGTAGCTTGGTCGTCACAGGAAGGCCGCTGTAGCTTGGTCTGGCAGGATGGCTTCCGGGTGAGCCAGGGGAGCCATCACACCCCAGCCTGGGAGAAGGAGGGAGGGGACTTCATCCGCTGGTGCTCTCCTGGCTTTCACTGGTCTCCCCATGGGGAACCAGCTCCCCCCGGTTCTGCGCTGTGTTTCTTCTCCCAGAAATCGCTGGTGAAGCTGACTCCCCATTTTTCTTTCATTCAGCCTTGCCCCGACATCAAGCGTGAAGACATGCAGAAGCCCGGTTGTCTTAGTTTGTGTTCTGCTGCTATAACAGACTACCTGAGACTGGGAATTTATAAGGAATAGAAATTTATCTGGGCCACGGTTCTGGAGACTGGGGATGCAAGAGTGTGGCACTGGCATCTGGTGAGGTCCCCGGCCAGGTCCTCCTATGGTAGAAGGCAGAAGGGAAGAGAGGACACAGGAGACAGAGCTAGAGGGGGCTAAACTCGCCTTTATAACACAAACGCTTGCAGTGACTAGCCCACTCACGCGACAATGACATTCATCCAGTTCAGCGCTACACAAGGGTTAGGAGTTAAAAAAGGTAGCTGCTTTTTCACCATCCCACTGAAACGCCAGCCCCACTAGACCTCCAAATGCCACGTACAACTGACTCCTTTCCTTAGGTTGACATCTGTCTTTAGCAACATATGACAGTAAAAAGGAAAGTTCTAGAAGCACAGAGGGGGAGAAAAGTCAAATTCCTCACTTTGCAAATCACATCACTTCATTTCTCTCCAATGCCCCTACGCTTCCTGTGTGACCCTGTGAGTCTCTTCACACCTCTGAACCACTGGCAATTTCATGAGGGTCAATGTAGTACCAGCACATTCTTGTTGTTGTTCTTGTTACTGGCGACTGAACCCAGGGGCGTTCTACCTCTGAGCTACACCCCCAGCCTTATTTTATTTTTATTTCGAAACAGGGTCTTGCTAGGTTGATGAGAGTCTCACTACTTGCTGAAGCTGTCCTTGCAATCCTCCTGTCTCAGCCTCCCAAGTACTGAGATTACAGGCGTGCGCCACCATGCTCGGTTAGGTACCAGCACTTTAAACCTGCTGTGTTGTACAGGGGTGAGGGCCGGTGTTGTTATCCCATCTCTTCCTGCAGCCCTGCCCACCATCCCTCTTGGGATACTTTTGGTTTCTGTGTGGGCCCCTCCTGGGCTCGGTCCCAGCTCTGTTTCTAGTACATCTCCCTCTGGTTCTGGCCCCCAAATTTGGATCCAGCTGCGCCCCCCCACTGCTCCTCAGAACTCCTCTGCCCCTTGAACTCCCTGGCCTGGGGCTACAACAGGGAGAATTCTGACATAGCAGGACTCCTCTTCTTGTAGCTATAATGGTTTGCGAGGGCAGTCACTTAACAATTTCACAATAAAAGGAGCTTTCTTTTGACACAATGAGTAAGCCCTCCACAAGTACCGGCATGCCAGGAAACGTAAGATCTCTGCGTGGGAAAGTTGGTCGGCTTCCGAGAGTCTGGACTCTGACTGAAAGGCCGGCCTCTACCACTTCCCTGCAAAGCCTCCCCGACACCTTGGCCTCAGGCTAGCCTCACAAGGACCCCTCGAGGTCGGAAGGGCAGCTCCATTTACACAGTGAAAACCTGAGTGATTTGCTTCCAGCCTGAGGTCAGCCACACTGAGAAACCGCGTCTCGTGGTTCCAAGCATTTTCTGTTAAAAGGCTGCTGTTCCTTGTGGCTCGTCCCTATTCCCTTTATTCCTGATGTGCATGGGAACTTCTACCTCTAGGGACAGTGCCCCGCCTGCTGACAGATGCTGTGGTCTAGTAATGCTGTTTACTTGACTCCCGGAGACAGCCAGGCGCAGAACCCTCGGCCACTAGGGACAGCTCAGTCCACGTGGCCACCTTCCGCCATGAGGTCAGTGGAGGCCCGAGGGGACCTCGTGGGGCTGTGGAGCTGCCCCAGAGTTCAGAGCAGAAGAAAGGCCTAGGGTATCCCCCAACTCGACCTCAGGTTTGGGGGATCTCTTTGCAATGGGGGTCCCTGGGCCTCCCCCTGCATCTCCATCCACAGAGGCTCTAACTTACGAATGCTGCTCAGCCAGTTTTTGCTTTTCTTTCTTTTTTTTTTTTTGGTACTGGGGATTGAACCCAGGGGTGCTCTATCTCTGAGCTATACTCCAGTCAGCCCTATTTTTTTCTTTTTCTTGTGGTACTGGGGATTGAACTCAGAGGCATTCTACCTCCAAGATATACCCCCAGCCCTATTTTCTTTTTTGTTTTGAAACAGAGTCTCGCTGTGTTGCTGAGAGTCTCAATAAATTGCTGAGGCTGGTCTCGAGCTTGCAATTCTCCTATCTTAGCCTCCCAAGTACTAGGATCACAGACATATGCCACCATGCTCAGCTCAGTCCTAATTATTTTTTTTAAGTTTTGAAACAGGGTCTCACTAAGTTGCTGATGCTGGCCTTGAACCTGCAATTCTCCTGTCTCAACCTCCCGAGTACTGGGATTGCAGGTGTGTGCCCCCGCGCCCGGCTAGGCTTGTGCCTTCCTGAGGGGCTGGCTGGGCAAGTTGGTGGGATCTTGAGAGGGAACTAAGGGATGGGAGCAGAGTGAGCAGGGGCCAGAGAGGCAGAAAAGGAGACTGCGGAGAGGAACTCAGAGAAAGGGGACGGAAGGCGGCTGTGTGCTGCTCGCTGACTCTTCCTCCTGCTCCTCCCTGGAAGCCCCAGTCAAACTGATGTCACTAATCAGTGCATTTGGCGTTAATTGGGGGGTGGGGGTGTGACTAGTTGGTGGGGAGGTGAAAACAGGGGTGGCCCCAGCATGCTAGGTGCTAGGCACCAGCAGACACAACTGAAGTTTTCACTGGGCAAGAGGGGGCCGGGTGCTGGCCCCACCAGCAAGGCATCAACCTCCTGATGTGAGGAGAAGTGTTCGTCAAGTCCTCCTCTGTGTCCATTCAAATTCAAATCCATTTCTTCTGCTTTGGCGCCCATTGAGTCCTTGTCGGGGTCACAAATTTTGATACACAGAATCCAAAAGGGTAGAAAAAGGAGAAGCTGGGGGAGGAGGAAGGATGTGGCCAGAGAGGATGGAAAATGTGGACCAAGCCGTTTCTGGAAACAAATCAGACTGTCAGAGAGGCTGGGGCCGTAGCCATAGCTGGGAGCTACCGTTCTGCAGGCAAGATGTGTACCGTTCCCACCTGGTAAAATAAAGGGTTGTAGGGAAAGTCAGAAACGCCAGGACCTCACAGTGGCATAAATTCTTTTTTTTTTTTTTTTTGCGGTACCAGGGATGGAACCCAGGGGCGTTCTACCTCCGAGCTACACCCCCGGCCCTATTTTTTATCCTTTATTTTGAAACCAGGTCTCACGAAGTTGCGGAGGGCCTCACTAAGTAGCCGAGGCTGGCCGCGAACCCGGATCCTCCGGTCTCCGCCTCCCAAGTACTGGGATTACAAGTGT
>PVJS01026941.1:15439-26718 GCA_004027185.1 Glis glis | reverse complement strand
ATAGGGCCGGGGGTGAAGCGCGGAGGTAGAACGCCCCTGCGTTCAATCCCCGGTACCGCAAAAAAAAAAAAAAAATGCTGGTTGAAAGATGAATGAAAGCTGGGCGTGGTGGCACATGCTTGTAATCCCAGTACTTTGGGAGGCGGAAACCAGAGGATCTGGGTTCGCGGCCAGCCTCAGCTCTTTCTCTCTCTCTCTCTTTCTCTCTCTCTCCCTCTCTCTCTACTTAGTGAGGCCCTCACGCAACTTCGTGAGACCCGGTTTCAAAATAAAGTATAAAAAATAGGGCCGGGGGTGAAGCGCGGAGGTAGAACGCCCCTGGGTTCAATCCCCGGTACCGCAAAAAAAAAAAAAAGAAAAAAAAGAAAGATGAATGACACTTGGACTTTACCCTTAGGGAGTTCACAGAGCAGAGGTAGGGGAGAGCCACAAGCTCGATTACCCTACATAAGAGCCCTAAAGAGGTGCACACTGTGTTGCAGGAGTGCAAAGATAGGAGGGCCATTCCAACAGGTGGATGGGGGTTGCATAGTGGTGGGCTCACAGCACAGTCTAAAAGGATGGGCAGGTGAGGAGAGTGTCCCGGGCCCGAGGCCAGACAGTGACTTCCCCGAGCTGCCCAGGCCCAAAGCCCCAGGATGCCCAGCAACCCCGAAGAGGAAGGAGAGGCTGGAAAGCACAGGGGCTGTGGAGGTGTCCACCCCAGGAGGCTAGATCTCTTATGAAGGAGGGGAAAGGCAAGTAACCATATAATCCCACAAGGCAGCTAGTAATATGCTGGTTTTGGTGAGGAATGGGTTAGAGAAGGGGTCAGATTTGGCTCCCAGAGCTGCCCCAGGCAGAACTTGAGACTTTTCACCTCTTCTCTTAGATATCTCCAAGGTATCTCCTTACCCTTGGCTTTGTGAGAGGAGAGGTCTGGTGAGGGCTCCTAGGTTTCCCAAGGGTATGAAGAAGGCCAGACTCACCCGCCCACATGAACAGGACCACAACGATGATGAGCACCTCCCCTGTCCGCAGCTGTTGGTTCCTCCCCATCTCCTTCATGGTCACCTCATCTGTGGGGAGAGATACTAGTCCAGGGCTCCTTTCCTCCCCCAGCCACTCTATGGCCAAACCCATGACAATAAGTGCTATGTCCGTGGGTGGCCCACGCACCGAACATAAAGAGATCTAGGGACAGACTGACGGCTGCTTGGGGTGGCAGCGATAGGATTCAATCTAGAGGTGAGAGTTTACATGCCCAGTGTCCTGGGGGACTAGAGTGAACCTTCTTGCTCTTGGATGATTTATGTGGTGGCAAGGGGAGAACTGGGAGAGAGGGTGCTTTCCTCACTCCACCTGCTGCTCTGGACTCAAGTGCCCCCAGCCTGCCCCTCCAGCATGCCCCAGGCCTACCTTTGTTCTTGGAGGCCATCTTCTCAGCCTCTCGAGGGGTTTTAAAGAGCACCGGCTCGCTAGCTGGACTCTGGCCCTGAATGGAGATGGCCTGCACATGCACGATATACTCAGTGTCCTCCTCCAGGTCCCAGAGGGCGCATGAGCGGGTGGTGGTGTTCACCTCCTGGATGAAGCGCAGCATCCGCACGTCCTTCTTCTGCAAAGGTGAGCACCAGACATCTGTCAATGCCCAGACACCAACATCGCTCCTGTCTACCTCCTGGTCGTGGAGGAGGTGGTTACCCACACAATCATCCCATCACTCCAGAGATCATCTCCACTGTACAGCTAAGGAAACAGGTTCAGAGAGGTTATGGAAGTTGCCGAGGCCACACCTTATGATAATTGGAGCCAAATCCTAAACGCTGGTGTTTCTGAGATCAGGCCCATGCTCTGAATTTGTGTGTCCCTGTCGGAAGCTCCCAAACCCTCTTCCACCGACTAATTCCCTTTGGGGCTCCAATTTCAAGCCATATGTGTGACTTGCTGCCCATCTCTCTTGCCCTGTGTTCCTTTTTCCTTTCTATTTCTCTACCCCACCACCATCCACCCACAATGGTCATTATTTTGATGTGTCCTTCCCTCCCAAGAGCCCTTGAGGTTACCTGCTGAGAGATGGCAAATCCGATGACAACCTCATCCTCCAGGACATCCCAGCTGACCACCGCAGAGTTGGCCTTGAGGTGCCTGACAGTGACGTTCACTGGGGCTGAGGGGCTGTCTGTGGGGTGGGGAGGCACTTGAGCCTGAGTGTCCCCTGCTTGTGGGGCCCAGTCCCACTGTCTCATAGATGAGAAGGGGAAACCTAGGGAAGCCATGCCACAGGGGAAGGAAGAAACGAAGGACTCAGCTGGGTTGGCCACGTAGCTCTCAGTTCCTGAGTGGGTAGAGAGGCCTCAGGCTCCTTGTGTATAGGATAGAAACCCCTGTTGGCCATAGGCCGGCCCCACCAGGGTCCAAGGCTAACATTAATGGGCCTAGACCAGGGTCATATCTAATGGATGGTGGTTAGAGTCTGTAGGTACAGGTATGGAGGAGATATAGTGACCAGAGTTGCAGAATCTGAAGATTAGTTTGATAGAAAGCAGTCAAAAGGACTCTCAGTCCACTGCTCTTTCTAAAATCCTGCACTGTCAAGTGAGTGACCTTGAGGGAAGGAGAAAGACCCAGAGGTCGAGAAGAGCCAGGTGGGGATGAAGCCTGGAATGGGAGTGAGGGGCGACAGGAATTCCCCAGAATTATGAGCTGGGCAGAATGTAGCTTGGGGAGGGGTCTACGTGAGCCTCTTCTCCACACTCCACCAGCCCCAAGGGGTAGGTAGGGAAGCTAGAGAGGATGCGGGCAGAGCAGAGCCGCTCAGTGGAGAGTCAAGAGGACAGGGCCTTCTGGCGGGAGGAGAGGATGAATGGGGATCAGTCGAGAAGAGCAGGAGGGACAGTGATGGGCAAGGTCAGGAAGAACCTGGGAGAGGACAGTGGAGTCACACTAGCTTCTGTCTTCCAAGGGGCAAATGTTGCGAGGGAGAAGACCCGGGCCTGAGCAGAAACCCCTCATCCCACTGAGGAGTGAGCTTGAGGCCCGGGGCTGGACCAGACATGGAGATGGAGAGGGACAGAAGGACACAGACAGGTGGCGGCAGACAGAGCCAGAGAGCAGACAGTTGAGGGTTAGAGACAGACGGAGTGCTGAGCCACAGAGAGATGGATGGGCAGAGGGAGAGGCAATGAGGCGGCAGCAGCCAGAAGGGACAGACACCGTGTCAGGAGGGGCTGGCAGAGCCGTCTGCACCAGACCTGGGGGCACCCCCACCCTGCACCCTCAGGTGCCAGCCCCCAGCCCCTTCACACATGCTCCTGCACAGCCAGTGTAGAGTTGGTCTGTGGGGCTTTGAGAGGTCTTGGCGGACAGGAGGGAGGCCCAAGGTGAGGGGACTGGTGTCCTCAGCTGTCCCCTGGGTCAGAAAAGGGGACTAGGGGACCGGAGGCAAAAACCTGGGGGCAGGTTTTTGGGATTAAGGGACGAGGGACCACAAGACCCTGAAAACCCAGGGCTGAGGCGCTGGTGACGGGGTTTGGAGGCTGAAGGACGAGGTTGGGGGTCAAGAAGGCAGGGAAGCGCGGGGGCCGGGTTAGGGAGCAGCGAGCAGGTGAGACAGGCGGTCCCCGGGAGCGGGCAGGGACCCCAGGACCCCAGGTGGCAGGAGCGGGAGGGAGAGGAGGCTGCCCCGCCGGCCCCCCGCCCCCGGCCCCCTTACCCGCCTGCACCAGCGCGAAGCAGACGCAGCCCAGCCACAGGCGGAGCGCGGCGCGGGGCGGCGGGGCGCACGGCGGCCCGGGGTGCATGGCGGCTCCTCCGGCCGGCCGGCCCGGGGCGGCGCAGGGGGACGCGGCTCCGGTGCCCGGCGGCCGCTCGCGCTCCAGCTCCGGCCCGCGGCCCGCGCGGCCCGGCCACCCCGCGCCGCCCCGCGCCGCCTGCATGTCGGCTCCGCGGACAGCGACTCCCGCGCGGCGGCGCCGGCCGCGTCCACGTCGGGCGCCCGGGGGGCGGGGCGCCCCCGCTGCGGGGAGAGGCGCGGGGGCGGGGTGAGGGTGGAGGGCGCCCCACTTCTGCCCTGCTCGGTCCGTGCCCGCGCCCAGAGGCTCCGCCGACCCGCGGCTCCGGCGGCTCCCCCCTCTCGCCGGTGCAGGACCGCAGCAGGTTCTCTGCGCCCCCACGGTGGTCAGCCCCAGTCCTGACCTGGTCCCCAACCCTGCCCCTTCCCAAGGGAGAGGGAGGACAAGTGCCACTGAAATGCTCATTTGTGCCCCCAGCCCACCCCAAAGCGGCCCGGGGGTCCACGCCCCGCACTTCCCCCCGACCTGCGGTCTTGCTAGCTGGAGCCAGGAGTGGGCAGAGTAATCCTACTAAGGCTGGGGTGACCAGAGAGTGCGAAGTAGGTGCTGGGGTGCATACAGCAGCTGCTCAGTGTTTACTACGTGGGGCCCAGGAGGGGGTACTCTGACTCACTGGAGGTCCAGCTCCGGGACCCCCCAGTCCATTTCCTTCTTCGGGCTTCCATTTTCATCCTCATAAGGAGAGCAATAAGGAGCATCTCCTAGGTGCCAGGTCCCATGCTGGGCTCTCCTTGCGTTTGGGGGCTTAGTCCTCGCTGCCCTGTAAGGCCTATGGTGTGCATTTTGCATTTTGCACAGGCAGAGGCTGCAGCTCCGACAGGCTGCTTGACTTCTGCAAGGACCCACAGCAGTCAGGATTTGAACCCAGGCTGGTCTGACTCCCCCAAAGCTTGACTCAACTGTTCCCCCACCCAGAGTGACTTCACACACCCCAGGATCCCTGAGATTCTAGAATCTGCCTGGGGCAGTGCCTCCCCAGCCAGAGAATAATCTGGAACAATCTCTCTTTAACGGCAGTGTGTATGGGCATAGAAGCGCCCCACACCCATTTTGGCCTGGCTGAATGTGTGCATAGCGATTGAGCTAATGGCTTTAAAGTGCGGGGGCTTTGGCAGGCGGCCATGACTAATGAAAGGGCGTGGATGACCCTTGCTTCACCACCCTGGGACATCAATATGCCTACCTCTGTCATCACACACCCTCCTGCCCAACCCACTCCTTCCTGATCTTAGGGACAAAGAGGTACCCCCGTCTTGTAGGTACCACCCTCTCCCTAATGAGAGGACCTCTGGGATGCCAGGAAGTCGAGATGCCCCCCCACCTCTACCCTGTGACATTCTCTAACTCAAGTCCAAGTCAAAGAAATAAGGCATGCACCAGGGCCCCAGGACTCCTGACATGGAGGGACCACCCATCTGTCCAAACAAACCCCGTTTCCACTATCCAAAATTCTACTGCGGGGCTGAGGGAGGGATTCCTCTACATTAAGAGTTTTCCAGGTAGGCGTGATGGCTCACACTTGTAATCCCAGTACTTGGGAGGCTGAGACAGGAGGATCGAAGGTTCGCGGCCAGCCTCAGCTACTTAGTGAGGCCCTCCACAACTTAGTGAGACCCTGTTTCAAAATAAAGAATAAACGCCAGGCGTGGTGGCGCACGCTTGTAATCCCAGTACTTTGGGAGGTGGAGACTGGAGGATCCGGGTTCGTGGCCAGCCTCAGTTCTCTCTCTCTCTCTCTCCCTCCCCATCTCTCTCTCTCTCTCTCTCTTTCTCTCTCTCTCTCTACCTAGTGAGACCCTCCACAACTTCGTGAGACCCGGTTTCAAAATAAAGCATAAAAAAAGTAGGGCCAGGGGTGTAGCGTGGAGGTAGAATGCCCCTGGGTTCAATCCCCGGTACCGCAAAAAAAAAAAAAAAAAAAGAATAAAAAATAGGGCTGGGGGTGTAGCTTGGATTGAATGCCCCTGGATTCAATCCCCACTACCACATACACACACAAAAAAGAGTTTTCCAGAGACTCTGGAAGAGCCACCCTCTTTGGAAAGAGGACATTACCCCAAAGAATGTCTTCAAGGTCTTCCTCCCCAACCCCCAGGGTTTAGAGTAAGAAACCCAAGTGCAGAGATGGAAGAGCTTGGGGCAAATTCAGAGTCAAGAGCAGCAATAAGGCAACACTCCTCTCCTAATACTCACCCCAGGACTCCTTTCCCTGCCCCCCGCCCAGGTTTCTACCTGGTCACCTCCAAGGGGAAGAAATGGGAGGGGGCTCAGGGGTTCTCACTGAGCTGCAGAATCTTACTGCCCAAGCTGGGCGTGGTGGCACATGCCTGTAATCCCAGTACTTGGGAAGCTGAGACAAGAGGATCACAGGTGAAGGTAAGCCTCAGCAACTTAGTGAGATTTAGTGAATCTTTTTTCAAAATTAAAAATAATGCCTGGCATGGTGGCCCACGCTTGTAATCCCAGTACTTGGGAGGCTGAGACCGGAGGATCCGGGTTCACGGCCAGCCTCAGCTACTTAGTGAGGCCCTCCGCAACTTAGTGAGACCGTTTCAAAATAAAGAATAAAAAATAGGGCTAGGGGTGTAGCTCGGAGGTAGAATACCCCTTGGTTCAATCCCCAGTACTGCAACGAAACAAAACAACAACAAAATTAAAAATAAAAAGTGCTGGGTGTGTAGCTCCGAGGTAGAATGCCCCTGGGTTCAAGCCCCAGTACAAAAAAAAAAAAAAAAAAATCTTATTGCCCAGCCCCTCCATATCCCCAGGCCTGCCCCACTGGGCTGGCTGAACCCCCAGGCCCTAGCCCCATCTCTTTCCTCAGCCACATACCGTGTCCTAGGGGTGAGCCTCAGCTGGGATAGAAGCTGGGAGCCAGAGCACCTTCCCTCTCCTTTTTCTCTTCTATTTCTCTCTTGGCAGCTGCAGCCCGCCCTGCCCTGCCTGCCCCGCCCCACCAGCTGCAGCTTGGCCCCTAGGGACCCTGTTACCCTCCCACCCAGACAACCAGGAGGCCAGTAGGAGCAACTGGAGCCTTCTCACTTCTCCATCCCAGGAGCCAGCAGGGAGAGGAGTCAATTAGAGGTCACAGAATCCATCCACTCTCCCTGCTCAAGAGAAAGGAGGGAGGGAGAGGGTCCTGGTGGGGTCTGGCCTGTAGTCCAGTGCTGGGGAAAGGGGACCCTCAGCGCCACCTGCTGGCCCACTCAGGTAAAACCCTAGGCCGATGTAGGGCATTGGGAGGGGGAGATGGCAGTATCTGAGAGTTTGAGAGGGAGGAGGAAAGGAGACTGGAGGAGGGGGTGCGGAGGACTGGGAGGATTTGAGGAGTTGTGGCCGTGGGGTGCAGCTATCCCAGGCCTCGTGAGGCATGGGGTACTTGGGTACTACTCCAATTCTGAGAGAAGCCCTGGTGCCAGGAGGCTGGCAGCCAGTGGGAGCTAGCTTGGGGGGGGCAGAAGAGCTGAGAGGATTTAGGGGCACCCTGGGTGAGCCTGGGAGGGGCCGCCAGCACCTGGTGCTCTATGTACCCCGGCTCTACTCTATCTCCTAGTGCAGGGCCTAATATACAGTAGGGACTCAGTGAATGTTGTTGACTCTATAGAATAAATTCACTCTTCTTCCAACATATATTCATCGAGCACCTATTACAGGCCGGGCTCTGGGCAACACTGTGGAAATACAGCAGTGGAAGAATGAATGAAATTTATGAACGGGGCCTGGGGGTGGGGGCTGTCCTCCTAAGCTGTGTTCACTGATCGACATGGGCGCACTTCACAGATGTCGTCTAGGGGGCTGGCTGGTCACTTACACATCGGCACCTGGTGGGTCACCAGTGCTTGGACCCTCTTAGGTGTCAAGAACTTTCCAGAGCTGGGTGTGGTGGTGCACGCTTGTAATCCCAGTACTTGGGAGGCTGAGACCGGAGGATCCGGGTTCGTGGCCAGCCTCAGCTACTTAGCGAGGCCCTCCGCAACTTAGTGAAACCCTGTTTCAAAATAAAGAATAAAAAATAGGGCCGGGGGTGTAGCTCCGAGGTAGAATGCCCCCGGGTTCAATCTCTAGCACCGCAAAAAAAAAAAAAAAAAGAACTTTCCAGAGTCTCAGCACTTAGACTAGTGCCCAAGCTAGAACCCAGGAAACCATTTAGAATAGGAAGGCTCCTCTTAAAAGCCTGGGATGAGCCGGGTGTGGTGGCTCACGTTTGTAATCCCAGTACTTGGGAAGCTGAGATTGGCCCAGTACCGAAAAAAAAAAAAAAAAAAAGCCTGGGATGGTCATGGCCCAGGTCTAGGTTCCCCTTGGCTACACTCCTGCAAATCACAGTAAGAATCAGGAGAAGGTGAAGGTCAGGAGATTGATTTGGGACACAATAATCAAGCAAGCACCTACCAATAAATGAAAACTGGACTCTACTCGTGTTGTCTGGAGTCTTAGGCTGGTGTGTGTCATAAGCCCCCATTCCAGGTCAGGAAGCCGAGGGTCAGAGAGGTGAGGGAACTTGTCCCGGGTCACACAGCCAGTGAACTCAAATTCATTAATGTGTTTCCAAGTTCAGGACCTGATCTGGCCAACATTCATCATGAGCACGCCTCACACCTCCTCTTGCCTCTAAGGACCTCTAGGACAGGGCTCACCAGAGGACATCCTTCCCTGGAAGGCTCGAGGGGCTTATTGTTCCTGGAGGCAGTTGCTAGGTCCAGAGCTTCCACACCAGGAAAGGGACCTGCCACTTACCCAACACTTTCCCTGTTCTGGAACATTCCATACATAAAAATTTTTGAATCCTCAAGACTCTGAGAATTAGGGGGGTTTATACCCATTTTATGGATGAGGAGAGTGAGGCTCAAACAGAGGGAGTGGCTTGCTATGGGATGACACTGGACTGGCCTGTCTAATCTCAAAAGGCCAGCCCAGGTCTGTGTTTCCCGAGCGCTGGTGCCAGGCCAGCCTGGGGCTGGGTGCTGAGGACATCGTGATGAACCAGACTGGCCCTAGCCCTTGAGGAGAAACCATGGTTAGGGAAGAAGGAGATAGTCTTAAAATTCAGAGAGGAGCCGGGCGTGGTGGCGCACACTTGTAATCCCAGTACTTGGGAGGCTGAGACTGGAAGATCAGGGTTCGCAGCCAGCCTCAGCTCCTTAGTGAGGCCTCTGCAACTTAGAGAGACCCTGTTTCAAGATAAAGAATAAAAAAAATAGGGCTGGGGATGTAGCTCGGAGGTAGAATGACCCTGGGTTCAATCCCCGGTACCGCAAAAAAAAAAAAAAAAAAAAAAAAAAAAATCAGAGAGGGGACTGCCCCCTGGAACAGGAAGTATGGAGGATCCCCAGGGGCTGCAGAGAGGAAAGCAGGGAGGGCTTCTGGAAGGAGGCCATAATGAGCTTACTAAATACTTGTAGTCAGGTGGGAACTAGTCCAGCGAAGGGACAGGAGCAAAGGGGAAAGGGACTCATTGGCCCTGAGGCCTGGGGAGCACCGCGTTTGTGTGGAGGGGCAGCAGGGAGGAATTATTTGCTTTGGGCTGGGACACTGGGAACAGGAAAAATAGGACTAGATTTGAAAGACTGTTCCTAGCTTACAAGAGAACTTGGACTAGGAAGGTTCTTTATTCATTCAACAAATACTTGGAGCACCTACTAAGTACCAGGCACCGTGTTGGGTCCTGGGAACACAGATGTGAAGGAGACCAGCTCCCTACGGGTCTCACATTTCAGAGGAGAGACAAGTAATAAATAAACTAATGACTGACTAAAGAGACTGAGAGGTGATGAAGGAAATGGAGTCATGTGGCGGAGGTGGCTGGGTGGGCGATGGTCGGCAGCGTGGCCCAAGGGATGGGGTCTGAACTGAGCCCTGCAGAAGGAACAGGAGGCACGCACGTCACGGGAAAAGTGCTCCAGCCACAGGGACAACGAGTGCAGAGGAAGCGCAAGGGCAGAGGCAAGCTTGGCATGTTCATAAAAGCCAGAGAGACTGGAGCATTGTGAGGCAGCCCAGGAAATAGGGCAGCTGGGGCTGGAGAGCGCAGGCCTCCGAGGTGCAGGAGAGCGCAGACTCAGCCGCTGGCGTGGGATGCTCTGAGAAGCAGAGCCATGGTGCGGTGGGTTTACTTTTTATTTTCTTGGTACTGGGAATTGAACCCAGGGGTACTCCACCTCTGAGCTATACCCCCAGTCCTTTTTATTTTTAATTTTGAAATAGGCTGGGCATGGTGGCACATGCTTGTAACCCCAGTGCTTGGGAGGCTGAGACAGGAGGATCGCAGGTTCGCAGCCAGCCACAGAAATATGGTGAAGCCTGTTAAAGGACAAGACCCCAAAGCTGAAGGAGAAGGGTTAAAAAGTTACTAAGAGTTAGTTCCCTAAAATGATTGCTTAGCTGATCCTTAAAGAAACATTTACCCAGCCGGGCATGGTGGCGCACACTTGTAATCCCAGTACTTGGGAGGTGGAGACAGGAGGATCCGGGTTCTCGGCCAGCCTCAGCTACTTAAGTGAGGCCCTCCGCAACTTCGTGAGACCCGGTTTCAAAATAAAGTATAAAAAATAGGGCCGGGGGTGTAGCTTGGAGGTAGAACACCCCTGTGTTCAATCCCCGGTACCGCCAAAAAAAAAAAAAAAAAAAATGTTTACCCAACTCTTATGTCACAAAATTATATATATATATATATATATATATATATATATATATATATATATTTCTGCATAGTAGCTAATCCGCTAACCACAAAAATCTGCTTCTGTAATTTATTCTTGGTTGCAAAATCAACCCCCCCAAACCGCCTGTGAGTGGCAACAGCCTATAAAATGTACAAATTTCAAAGTGAAAGCACTGCTCTCTACTCAGGGTGCTGAGTGGAGTTGCAGTCGCCGCGGCTAATAAATCCTTTACCTCTTAACCACCGGTGGTTTTTGGGTCCCTGTCTCACAGTTTAGATACAACAAAGCCCTCTGCAACTTAGTGAGACCCTGTTTCAAAATAAAAAATAAAATCGGGCTGGGGCTGTAACTTGGAGGTAGAATGCCCGTGAGTTCAATACTTGGTACCACAAAACAGGTTCTAAGTTGCTAAAGGGTCTCACTGAGTTGCAAAGGCTGGCCACAAACCAGCAATCCTCCTGTCTCAGCCTCCCGAGTACTTGGATTACAGGTGTGCACCACTGTGCCCAGCTGGGTTTACTTTTTTTTTTTTTTTGCAGTACTGGGGGTTGAACTCAGGGGCATCCTACCTCCAAGCTACACCCCCAGCCCTATTCATTCATTTATTTATTTTGTGGTACTGGGGATGGAACCCAGGGGCATTCTACCTCTGAGCTACACCCCAGTCCTTTTTATTTTTATTTATTTTTTTATCTTTTTCAGCACTGGGGATTGAACCCAGGGGCATTTTACACCTCCGAGTTACACTCCCAGTCCTATTTTTTATTCTTTTTTTTTTTTTTTT
>PVJS01026941.1:0-15339 GCA_004027185.1 Glis glis | reverse complement strand
TGTGTGCCACCACACCCTGCATGGGCTTACATTTTAAAAGGCTCACTTTGCCTGCTCCAGCACACAGACCAGACTGCAGAAAGCAGGAGTGGGTTGGGAGGCTGAGATGTGAGGGAGGATTGCAGGTTCAAGGCCAGCCTCAGCAGTTTAGTGAGATCCTGTTTCAAAATAAAAAATTAGAGCTGGGCGTGGTGGTGCACGCTTGTAATCCCAGTACTTGGGAGGCTGAGACAGGAGGATCGCAACTTCACTGCCAGCCTCAGCTACTTAGTGAGGGCCCTCTGCAACTTAGTGAGACCCAGTTTCAAAATAAAGAACAACAACAACAACAAAAGAACAGGGCTGGGGGTGTAGCTCAGAGGTAGAATGCCCCTGGGTTCAATCCCCACTACAAAAAAGAAAAAAGAAAGAAGAAAAGAAAACAGGAGTGGGGCAAGGTGACCTTGAGGAGGTAGGGAGGCGTTTGCAGTCGCAGGGTCATAAATGATCGGATCTCAGCAGGGTGGTGGCAGGGTACAGGGAGAGAGTTGATAGAGGATCTGGGACACTACTTTGTGGGAGGAGCCAGCAGATAGGATGCCTAGGAGGAGGAGCAGTAGAAGCAGGTCAGGAGTCAGCTCTCCAAATTTTGAAGCCAGAAACACCTGGCTGGGTGACACTGGGCCAGTCACTCCACCTCTCTGATCCTCCAATGACTCCTCTTGAAAAGGAGGATAATAATAGTATACACACCACAGAGTGGGGGAGGTGGTAGTGGGGGTGGGGAGAAGAGGAGTAAGAGAAGGAAAGGAAGGGGAGGGGGAGGGGAGGCTTTCTAATTAGGTAGAAACCTCCTCACATCTATTCAGTTCTTCAGTCTACAAAGGAAGGCTCCCATCTGACAGTACTCAGGGGGATTGACAATCTCACTTAATGTCATAAGCCAGCCTGTGGCACCTCTGTGCCTCGAGTCCCCGACCTAAGCTCTCCCTCTGAAGAGAGATTCTCACCTACACACCACAGTCACCAGAGCACACAGCAAGACTCTCACACAGCAAGCAACCTGGTGAGATCCTGTCTCAAAAACAAAAAATAGAGCCGGGCGTGGTGGTGCACGCTTGTAATCCCAGTAATTGGGAGGCTGAGACAGGAGGGTCGCAGGTTCGCAGCCAGCCTCAGCTACTTAGTGAGGCCCCCCACAACTTAGTGAGACCCTGTTTCAAAATAAAGAATACAAAAATAGGGCTGGGGGTGTAGCTCGGAGGTAGAATGCCCCTGGTTTCAAACCCCAGTACTGCAATAAATAAATAAATAAATAGGAGCTGGGGTTGTAGCTCAGAGGTAGAATGCCTCTGGGTTCAATCCCCATACCACAAAAGAAAAAAAAAAGGAAAAAGAGTGGTGGAGCCAGAGGCCCTATTTTAGGGGACCCTGAGCGGAGGGTTGAGACAGGAAGTGGAGGCCACTGGGATAAGACCTCTTCTCCACCAGGGAGGAAGAGGACAAGGGCCCTTAGGTGCACTCCGTGGCTCAGCTCCTGACTGGCTGGGTGACCTCAGCACCTGTTGTCACTGGCAAAGGGGGGCAATCCCAACTGAAGGTCTGAGGCTCCAGGGCCCCCCACTCCCACATCCCTCTCGAGGGAACATGGCTTTGCAGAGCCAGGACATAGCCAGCAGAGGGCACCGCCTTGCCCATGCAGAAGCCAGGGTTTGGGGAGCAGGAAGACCCCAGGGAGGGAGAGCCCCAGCTGGGAGGGCTGCCCTGCCTCCTGTTCTGCTCCGAGGGCCACCGCCCAGGAGGCCAGCTCCCAGGGGCTCAGCAGCCAGGCAGAGCTGGAACCTCGGGCACCATTCGCGAGTTAGAACCTCAGCATGGGGATTCCTGCGTGCGCTGGGAGTAAGGGAGTTGATAGTGAGTGGCGGCCCAGCAGAAGATTCCCAGCAGGTTTGTTCTTGTTGTTCAAAGAAGTCAGTAGAAGGAAAGTCCCTGTGATCCAGGGCCTCTTCTCACTCCTCCATCCTGGGAATGGCTGAAGACTGGAAAGGGACTCTGGCCACCCAAGCCCAGGAGCCCTGGTGTTCTGGTTGGGAGGCCTCAGCTCTGTCCCACCTTCTGCCAGATGCACCCATCTGTGTGTGCAGGTCCCCACTTGAGTCTGGCATCGAGGGGTCTGGTGACCAGGACAAGAGCCCAAGGCCTGAAGTCAAGCAGTCCTGGGCTCAAACCTTGACCTAGCCCATCGCTGCTTGGAACCTCCCGCAGGCCAGTCACTCCGGCTCTGAGCTTGTTTCCTTAGCTGGCACCTATCACAGAGCGGCATAGGAAAATGCAGTCCCTGGCACATGGTAAATATCTATAAATGTTGCAGTGGGTATTTTTGTAAAGTAGAAGTCCCTCATTTCCCTAGGACCTTTTCTGCACCTGAGTGGACCCGGGTGGCTGTGGGAGTGGGTCACATTAGGCAGGATATCCAGACACACTTGTGGGTTATCGGGCCAGGGCCTGGAGCATTGTGCAGGTGCCTGTGTGTGCAAGGGCATGCATGTGTGTTCACAAGGGGGAAGGGTGTGCATATACAGCATGAGGTGTGCACGTGTGTGCAAGGGTGTACATGTGTGTGTGCATGTACAAAGGCTGCCCCATCCCCAAGATTCCTGGGGCGTGTGCATACTTGCAGGTACTGGTGCAGTATCCCTGCACAGATTCAGGAGGCCCCTCTGTTCGCTGTTACTATGGAAACAAGGAGGCAATCCCCAGCCTCAGGAGAACCTGAGGTGCTGGGAATGAGAGCTGTCCTGGTCTTCCCAGGAAGAGAAACAGATTGGGAAGCCCCTGGAATAGGGCAACCTTGGGCTCTAGAAGAGGGGTTCTTGGGCTCTGGGTACCCCTGGGTCCTCTGAGAGCCCCTCACTCCTCCAAGGCAGCCTGACCCACTGCAAAGAGCTCAGGCAGAGCAGGGTCCCATCTGGGATCTGGCTCTAATTCCATGCACGACCTCAGGCAGGGACCCTGATCTTTTTTTTTTTTTTTGGTACTGGGGATTGAACCCAGGGCATTCTACCTCTGAGCTACACCCCCAGCCCAATATTATTTTTTTATTTTGAAACACAGTCTCACTAGGTTGATGAGAGTCTCACTACTTGCTGAGGCTGTCCTCAAAGTTGCAATTCTCCTGTCTCAACTTCCCAAGTACTAGGATTACAGGCGTGCACCACTGCGCTCGGCTGACCCTGATCTTTTTGTGCCTCAGTTTCCTCTTCTCTAAAATGGGGGAAATAGCAGGTGACCGGAAGCCTAGCACTGGATGGAAGGCGACCTTTCCTCTCTCTTGGGCTTTGCCCTCTAGGCTGACTGTGCATCCCTGAGCCTGAAATGTCATCGAGCAGCCTCCTTCACGTGCACTGCTGTCCATGGTGTCTTGTGGGCTCCTCACAGCTCTGGAAAGGAGGCATTTCACAAAGCACCAAGGCTGTGGAGGCACAGCTGGTCAGTGGTGAGGCCATGCCTGCCACCCCCCTAACCCTGGGCCCAGCCCTGTACCACATGTGCAGTCCCTCGGTCCACAGAGCCAAGCCAGAGGCAGCCAGGGACTTCAAGCACATTTTGGGGGTGGGAGGAGCAGGCCAGGAAGAGTCACCCTGGGCTGCCTTACTGGGTGCAGCTTCCAGCCTGGGACAGCCCCAGGGCAGAGCCGGCCCCTCCAGAAGTGAGGCAGAACCCAGCTTAGGAAGGACTTTCTCTTTAAAATCCCAGTACTTGGGAGGCCGGGAGAGGAGGATTGCAGGTTTGAGGCCAGCCTCACCAATATAGTGAGACCCTGTTTCAAAATGAAAAATACAGCTGGGCGTGGTGGCGCACATCTGTAATCCCAGTACTTGGGAGGCTAAGACAGTAGGATCACAGGTTCAAAGCCAGCCTCAGCAACTTAGTGAGCTCCTGTTTCAAAATACAAAACAAAATTGTAATCTGAGTACTTGGGAGGCTGAGACAGGAGAATCACAGGTTCAAAGCTAGCTTCGGCAACTTAGCGAGGCTCTCAGCAACCTAGTGAGGCCCTGTTTCCAAATAAGAAATAAAATCGGGCTGGAGGTATAGGTAGGAGGTAGAATGCCTCTGGGTTCAATCCCCAGTACTAAATCAATAAATCAATAAATCAATAAGTAAATAAATGACTGGAGGTGTGGCTTGAAGGTAATATGCCTCTGGGTTCAATCTCCAGCACCAATAAATAAATAAATAAATAAATAAATAAATAAATAAAAGGGCTGGGGGTGAAGCTCAGTGGTAGAGTGCCCCTGGGTGCAATCCCCAGTACTAAACACACACACACACACACACACACACACACGCACACACACACACTTTGACTCTAGATTTTCACTCATCTCAAATGTTTTGCATGCAGATTGTAATGCATTCAGACAGAATTATATGTGTCAGGTTACAAGTGGAAACTCAGCCTCCAGCCCCAAACCACTTCCAAGAGGTGCCCATTGCCTTTGCAGAGACCCCAATTTTTCAAATGGTTTGAGATAGATGAGCTGGACCAAGAGGAGCAGGGAGATGGAACTGCCCGCTCCTTCTATGTTCATGTTCCAGAGGCTGTGGCTGGGGGAGGCGGAAGGCCGTCCGGCTGGGTAGCCTCTGGCAGGTGACTCCCTCTCCGGCTGATCCCGGGCGCCCTCCCAGCTTCCTTCCACAGAGGGAAGAGCAGTTGGGCTGGACAAGGGTTGGCTGGGATGTGACCCAGCTGACAGAGTCACTTCACTCACCCCCTTCTAGAGCCAATCCCATGCGGAGAGATGGGAACCGGGAGAGGGCCAGGGAGCCCCTGCCTTTGGCATGGGGAGACCACGGCCGTCCAGCACAGGAGGAGCTGGACTAGTGGGGAGTTGCAGCATACAGGAGGGTGGAGGGGCGAACACCGAGGTGGGCGGTGAGGGCTGGGAATAACAGCTTCAGATGTCTGCTTACTCTGGCAGGCAGTGGGGAGCTGTGGAAGATTATTAAGCAGAGAGGAAGATAATCAGATTTAGAGAAACTGATCACAGCAGGGGGACCCGTGAGAAACCAGAGCAGAAATAAAAGCAGACCTGAGAAGGAGTACGAGGTCTGGGGAGGAGCGGCAGGCTGAGACCTCCTCTGGTCGAGTGGGCAGGTCCGGGGTGAGGAGGAGGGAGGGGTCCTCGAGGGGGTGGGGCCTCAGGCCTGCAGGAGGGATGGAGGGGCAGGGCAGGCTGGGGGTCGAAGGTGATGATGAACTGGCTATTGGCTGGCTTGAGTCAGGGGTGTCTGTGGGCTTCTGGGGGCAAGTCCAGGAAGCAGCCGGAAATGTGGGTTTTATAGAGAAGGAACCAGAAGGTCAAAGGGGTTGTTTTTGCCAACTTTCCCAAAGCTGAAAAAGAGCCATGTCAGGATTTGAACCCAGGTCTGCGGAGCCAATTGAGATGCAGCCCTTACTCCGTTCCTCGGAGTCCCAGACTCTGGGCTCAGCTGCTCTGCTTACCCAGGAGTCGGGGCATTGCGGCCATCCCCCTGCTGCTGAGCCTAGCAGCCGTGGGGGCACTGCCAGCAGGTTCTTCAAGCCCCAACCTCCGCTCCTTAGATGGGCCCTCTCCAGCCCTAGCCTCTGGTCTCCCAACACCAGGGCTTGCCTGGTAGCCGTGGGAGTCTGCCAGCCAACGTTACCTGGGTGCTGCCGCGTGCACCAGGGCCGGGCACTTCACAGTCCTCTTCTCCTAATCCTCAGCAGCCCTTTGAGGGCAGCGCTCCCATGACTGTTTCCATTTATAGAAGAGAAAACCAGTGGAGGCTTCCAGAGGTGCAGGGCCTGCCCCCCTCCACCACGGCGCGGGGGCGGGTCAGGGCTCAGACCCGCTCTGCAGGGCGGCAGGGCTGCTGTGTGACCTGGCCAGGCATGGCAGCTCTCTGAGCCCCGCATGGAAAGTGAGGCTTCTCCAGAGGAACCCCAGCCTGCCGCAGCCCCCCTCCCCAACTTCAGGAATGCAGTTCCAGTTCTCAGGACTTCCTGGCCCCTCCCCACCATTCTGCTCCTCCTGGCCACCTCCTTTGGGAACAGTGAGGCCCGCCCCGCCCCCTCCCGGGCTGTGCTCCTGGCAGCTCCGCCACCCTGGGCTCTAGTCCGGGGGTGGTCCCTGGCGGAGAGCGAGGCTAGCAGAAGTTGGGATCGGTGGGGCTGAGACGCTGGGCATCCGGAGACCCCCCCAGGCCCCCAGCTCCCAGCTCCCTGTGCTCCGAGCTGGGTGGGCAGGGCTTTTTGGAAAGGGGTGGCTTGAGGTTTTAATCACTTTATCAATGTTTGTTTGTGTAATTCGCTTTTCCCTCCATCTGTCCCCACCATCTGCTCCCATCAGGATTTTCCAAACCGTTTGGGACCCAGGAGGCACCCGGGTGGGGGTGGCCTGGGCCTCTGAGGGGGCTGGGGAGGGGCCACCTAAACCCACTTCACGGAGAGGCTTCCGGGGAGGGGCCTGGGCTCCCGAGCCACACGGAATTGGGTTTGAGTTCTGAGACTGTCACTTGCTTGCTGTGGTCCCTCAGGTAGGGGACTTCAGTTCTCTGGGCCTCGGTGTCCATGTCTCTACAACGGCAGAAGCATTAGTGATTCCTTAGAGTCACTGAGGGTGTAGTGGGGTGGCCCGTGAAGAGCGCTCTGCATACCATAGGTGCTCTAGAGATACGTGGTCCCCTCTCCCTTGCCCCCCCCTTCTCTCTGCATTCTCAAGCTGGTCTGTCTCTTTGGTGGTAGAGGAGGGAACCAGCCACCGTGGCTTCTCAATCACTCGCTTCACTTCTGAGAACGCGGGACTTGCTGGTTCTTTCGTGGACCCCACCTGCTGCTCTGTTCCCTCAGTTACCGCCTCCACTCTACCCCAAGCTGTGCGTCTCCCTCCTGCCCAGAAGCCTTAGGTGGGAGGGGCCTGGCACCATGAGCAAGGACACCGCTCTCCCCCACCCTGCAGGCTCCCCTGTCACTGTGGCCTCTTCTGTCTATGCTCATGTCACCTGTCTAACCTCTGCTCAGAAAGGGGAAGAGACAGCTGGGTATGGTGCTGCATGCCTGTAATCCCAGTATTTAGGAGACTGAGGTTGGAGGATCACAGGCTCGAGGCCAGCCTCAGCAACTTAGAGAGACCCTACTTCAAGTTAAAAAAAAAAAAAGGACACAGAGGTAGAATGCCCCTGAATGCAAATCCCCTGGTACCAAAAAAAGAGGGTGTGTGTGGGGGGGAGAGACTTGCTCCAGGTCATCCAGAGGTGAGGGACAGTCCTCCTGACTTCCGGCCCTCTGTTCCTCCTTTCTGAGATATACCTCAAGGCACTAGGTCTTGGACTAAGAGCCTGTGTGCAGTGTGGGGAACCCCAGCCTTCTCCTTTGGCTTAGGGCACCCCTCGGTGCTTTTATTTATTTTTTATTTTTAATTTTTTTTGCCATACCGGGGATTGAACCCAGAGGTATTCTACCTCCAAGCTACACTCCCAGCCCTAGTTTTTATTCTTTATTTTGAAACAGGGTCTCACTAAGTTGCAGAAGGCCTCACTAAGTAGCTGAGACTAGCCACAAACCCTGATCCTCTGGTCTCAGCCTCCCAAGTACTGGGATTACAAGCGTGTGCCACCACGCCTGGCCCCCTTGGAGCTTTTTAGGCCCCTGGACCTAAGGGTAGAGGTGGCTGATGGAGCAGCCAGCAGAGCCCGCTAGTGCCCAAGCTCTGCCTCCAGATGTACCCTGCTCATCCTAGGTGCAGGGATAGAGAATGGAATGTCCAGGGCGAGGAGAAGGCATGGTCCCACCTTTAGAAGCCCCCTGGAGCCAGCTGAGCCAAGGAGTCAGCCTGGAGAAGGCAGGAAGTAGGGTAAACTGAGGCCCCCTCCTCAAGGATGGAGAGGAGGATCCAGACCAGGCTGGGAAGGTTACAGCTTCAGGCAGAGAGAGAAGAGGGAGTCCTAGGAGGAGAAGCTCAGAGCTACTGCAGGCAGACCCCTCTCCCTGTCCCAAGCACAGCAGACCCTCCGGGCCCACTGAGGAGAGGAGAGTGGGGTTGTCACTGGAGGGGCCTGGAGTGGGGACTGAGCAGCTCGGTGCTCCCCGCCCCCAGGTCCTCACGCAGGAGGCAGCTGGGAACCACCCACGTGTGCGTCTGGCGTCTCTCACGCCTCCGCTGGGGGTCCCAACACCAGAGCCAAGGCACACAGTGGAGCCAGTGTTCCGGAGGCCCAGCTGTCCCCACCCCACCCCAGTCCAACTCCCCAGCTCTTCTAGTGGAGACCTCCCCAGTTCCCCCAAGCAGGAGAGACTAAGTCTACACTCTGCTGGCCTGCGGGGCTTGGTCTGAACCCTGGGGAGCTAGGAGGGTCTGAGCTGTAGGCACTGCAAGAACACAACTAGAAGGAGATGCCCAGCTTGGGTGGCAAGTGCTGTTGGCCAGAAGCCAGACCACGTCTGTCACCCTGGTCATCTCACCCTGAAATGTCCCCTGCTCCCACCCTGGCCTCCCAGTCCTCAACGTGTGTCTTTGACGTAATGGCCCGAGTGAGCTGTTGACATGGAAGTCAGACCCTCTCATCTGTTCAGAGTCCCAAGGGCTTCTCATCCCACCTGGGATACAATCTAAGGACTGCGCATGGACCCCACAGCCTCTGATCTGCAACATCCCGACCTTTTCCCAAATCACTTATCAAAACACCACAGAAGTGACTTGTGTATCATGTCCATCATTTCTTGTTCACTCTTGTAACCTCATTGTCTAGAACCGCACTGCCTGCAGAATTAGAGCTTGATAAATATTTGTGGAATGAATGAATGAGGGCACACGGATTCAAGTCCAAGGCCTCCACTCACTATCTGATAGATGGTGGAAAAATCCATTTAACATCCCCTCCAGCCTCAGTTTCCTCATCTTTAAAGTGGGACAATAAAGCCCACATAGTGGAGATGAAGAAAGGACAAAATTGAAGCCAGGATGTGGGCATTGTTGCCAAGCTGGAGGAAGGAGGATGCAGTCCCCAAACCGGCAGGAGGAGCTGTGCCCTGGGCGGCGGCTCTGGAGAGGAGCTGTCCAATGTGCAGGCAGGGCCTGGGCACCTCAGAACCCGCGAGCTGGAGCTGTTCTCCTGCCCTCGCAGGTCACAAGCCGGCACCAGCAGAGGCTGGAGGGGGCAGTGGGAGGAGCAGAGTATATGGATGTTGGGAGGTGGGATCCAGGGTGTTAGGCAGGAGGGGGGCGGGCTCTCCAAGGTGGAGGTGGGTAGGGGGCGTGTCTGTCCCCCCCAAGATCTCAGGACTGGAGCAATGGGCCCTCCCTCCTCCCCGACGAGCCCCCAGCTTAACTGGTTCCGGAGTTGAGGCGCGGAGGCAGGGAGGGTGCCTATCGAACCACCCAGGATCCGGATTCCGCCCTCGGAGCGACGTGCAGCCCAGCGCTCAGGTAGGGATGGGGGAAGAAGGTGGTGGCGCCGCCGAGGATTGTCCCTGGCTTAGGAAAGAAGTATCTTGGCGCTGACCCGCCCCTCCATTCAGGCTCCCTGAGTCGAGATGCTGAGGACATGGGGCCCCTGATCCTCCTCCCCCGGCCGGGTGCTCCCTCGAGAGGGGAGCCAGGGAAGTGAGGGCGTCCCCTTCCTTCTGGGGCGGGGGCGGAGCCTAGCGCAGCGCTCCCCCCACCCCCGGGCTGGAGGGGACCCCCCCAGGGGAGGGGCTCCGGGCAAGCGCTGCGGGGCGTCTCCCTCGCAGTCCCGCCCGCCCCTCCGGCCGCCTCTGCCGCCGCGCGCCGCAGCAGCGCCGCCTTCCCTGCGCAGTCGGTGTCTCGGCGTCGCTGGGTGAGTGGGGGCGCTCCGGCCGGGGCCGGGGGGTGCGGGGAAGGACAATCCCGGAGCCAGCGGGCCACGTCCAGGGCTCCCCGACCCTGCGGCGCCCGGCGCCTCCCGGGATTCCTCCCGCCCCAGGCGCAGGTAGCGGGGTTCCCCCGGGGAACGCGCGGCGCTCTCCAGGGTCCTGACCGCCCAGTGGCCGGCCCCGAGGAGTAGCATTTCGGCCGTCCGGGAGCGCCCCCTCCAGGAGGGGTCGCCAGCCGGACGCTCTCCCAGTGCTGGAAGGATTGAGGTGGGGGGGCTCAGGGCCAGAACTGGGGGGAAGCTTGGAGAGGGTATCGGGGCGGGTTTCTCAGGTCCAGCTGCGAGGTTCTTCCCGTTTTGGGAACTGGGGGTCTTTGAAGGGGACCGCGGAATCTTCTTCCAACTGGGAGGGGCAATTCTGAGGGTGGCAGGGAGGAGGGGGCACCGGAGGAGCTCTCCTGCCCAGCGCGTCTCTCTGCCCCCGCCCGGGTGACCCAGTTCCTTGGACCTTGAGGAGGGGAGCAAGGGACACACTCCCCTGCTCAGCCCTACGCATTTCCTCAATCCCTTCCCACACACCTGTTCTGTGGGTCCTCAGCCCCGGGGCAGAAGAGGCTGATTTAGAAAGGAGGGGGCACCAACTTACAGAAACATACATGTGACACACTGCTGAACACACACACGCACGCAGGTCCCCCCAAACGGCCGCACGGGCGCATTCCCCTCACATGGTGACAGGTGCATACCTGGTCACATGCACATCTAATGCACATGCACAGACATGGATGGAAACACACCAGAAGATAAAGGCAATGCAGAACCCAGGGGCACATCATGCATGAGCACACGTATTCTCACACGCGCCCACCCACATGTGCACAGAGCTTTGTGCATATGAACACACGAGGAGGAACCTCTCTCACCCTGCCTCACACTCATCCCCAAGCTCAGGGGAAGGGGGTTGCCTGCACACCCCGTACTCCCCTCCATAACTGCCTGTCTGTCTCCTTTCAGTTGCCTTCCCCCAGTCTCACGCTCTGACTCCCTTCCCCGAGGGGACCTTTCAGTACTAGATGAAAGGTGAATGCCGGAGGAGGGTTGGACGGGCAAGGGGTCTCTCTGGAAAAGGGCCTCCTGGGAAGGGCTGCAGCTCCCTCTCCTGGGACCTGGCAGCACCCCTGGAAAAATAAAGAAAAATGACAAGGGTGCCTGAAGGTCCCACGTGCAGCTGGCCATGTGAGAGGTGTCAGCATTTGAGTTGGCGTGTGATGGCGTGTGTGAGACGTGGGGTCGTGGGCTGGTGTGTTGATGCATGGGCTATGGGAGTTGTGGGTGGTGCTGTGTGTCAGTGTGTGTGAGTTTTGTGGAGCAGGGGGCATGTTGTGTGTGGAGGTATGGGACCATAGGTGGTGTGGGCTGGGATGTGAGTGGCATGGGACCCAGGGTGTGGATTCAGGGAGCTGTGTAGCATGATATGTGTCGGTGTGCACTCATTTGCAGGTTGTTGTACATGATTTGGGGGCATCTGGGCACATCGAAGTCATTTTTATTTATTTAATACTAATGTAGCACTTATCTATGCAGGCATGGTTCTAAGTGCTTCACATGTATTAACTAATTTAATCCCCCCAACAATCCCATGAGGTAAGTGCTGTAATTACCCCCACTTTACATATGAGGCAGAGAGAGAGAGTTTAAGGAATTGCCCAAGGCCTCATAGCTGGTAAGACGCAGAGTTAGGATTCAAACTCAGCAGATCTAGCTCTGACTAACACCTACCAGGCCAGACTAACATCTACCCCGTGCTGCCCCTTGCCAGGCACACCTGTAGGAGAGGGATAGGGCCGTGTCTGGGGTGCAGGTGTATTTTGTGGTGAGCAGGCATATGGGAAGCAGTGAGGGGCAGTGGGCAGGAGGGAGGACCAGAGGCTTCTGCACCTCTCTGTGCAACTCTGGGAGTCAGACCTGTCGGTGCCATGGCTGCGTGACCCAAAACAGGTCACCTCACTTCTACGAGTCCCAGACTTCCCCATGGGAGCGTGAAAAGGTGTGCACTTGGAAAGGCTTAGTCGCCGCCACTGAGAAGGGCCTCGGTAAACGTGAGCCCTCTCCGCTTTTTCCCTCCCCAGGTCTGTTCCTGGGGAAGATAAAGGTCTGGGGGAACAGTGTGGAGCATGTCACAGAGGCAGGATGCCTGGGTGCCAGCGGTATGACCTTGGGCCAGTTCCTCTCCCTTGCTAGGTCAAAGGAGAGGTTGGGAGCCCTTCTGGAGGGGGTCAGGTGTCCAGAAGGGCCTGACCACTCTCCTCTGTCCTTTGACCCTCTGGGGGACGCAGGTGGGACTCGGCTCGCGGCCATGGGCAAGCAGAACAGCAAACTGCGGCCGGAGATGCTGCAGGACCTGCGGGAGAACACGGAGTTCTCAGAGCTGGAGCTACAGGAGTGGTACAAGGGCTTCCTCAAGGACTGCCCCACGGGCATCCTCAACGTGGACGAGTTCAAGAAGATCTATGCCAACTTCTTTCCCTACGGCGACGCCTCCAAGTTCGCAGAGCACGTCTTCCGCACTTTCGACACCAACAGCGACGGCACCATCGACTTCCGGGAGTTCATCATCGCGCTGAGCGTGACCTCGCGCGGCCGCCTGGAGCAGAAGCTCATGTGGGCCTTCAGCATGTACGACCTGGACGGCAACGGCTACATCAGCCGAGAGGAGATGCTGGAGATCGTGCAGGTGGGCCCCGGGCCCCCCAGGATGCCAGGCGCAGGCGGGGCAGCTTGCGCCCGCCACCCCTTGTTAGCTTCTCAACACGCTTGGTAGGCGAGTAGTGGCAGGTGCTGTCCTTGCGATCCCATTCACAGAATTCTTTAGTAGAAAATAATTGCCGATTTAAAAAAGCATTGAGAAAACTCCCAGGTACCTTAGCTGGGACTCACTAATTAACATTTTGCTTCATGTGCTTGCGATACTTTCCTGTCCTGAACCTGACCCTTTACCCCTAGGCAAAGGATGTATTTCCTAAGAATAAGGACATTCTCTTATATAACCCGTAATATGACTACCCAAGTCAGGACATTTAACATAGAAACAACGCTATTATCTAATCTACAGACCATATTTCAATTTTGCCAACTGCCTGCATAGCGTTCCTTATAGCATCTTTTTGCCCTGGTCCAGGATTGTGCATTGTGTTTTGCTGTTATGTCTCCTTAGTCGCCTCTAACCTGGAATCGTTCCTCAGCCTTTCTTTGTGTTTTATGATTTGACATTTCTGTAGAGTACAGGCTGGTTATGTTTTATTGAGCCTCATTTAATCAAGGAGGAAACATGATCAGAGAGGTCAACACACTTGCTTGAGGCCACGGAGCCTGTGAATGGGCCACCCAGCTTTAACATTCACACTCTAGCCGGGCATAGTGGCACACACTTGTAATCCCAGGACAGAGGATTGTGGGTTCAACACCATGAAGCTGAGAAAGGTGGAGTGGCTTGTCCAAAGTCACATTGTACATAAGAGAAATTTAGCTCAGGCTAGCCACCCCTCCCAGCTGTCTTTTGTGAGGACTCTGCGCTCCTAACCAGGAAATCTGGCTTCCAGTTTTGGAGCTGGCTGTAACTCTTGGGTTGCTCATCTGTAAAATGGGGGCAATGATGCTGGCCTCAAGAGGAGATTTGGGACCTGATACAAATGGTCTTTCTTGGTACAAATTTACATGTGATACATGTTTGCACCCGTCCCCTCAGCCCAGCCTTCAAGATGGCCAGGGCCGTGGCTCTGTCTTACCTGTTTAGCTCCTTGTCCACGTTTCCCCTGAGACTTCACAGCTTTCTTCATCTGTCAAGTGTGTGTGTGTGTGGGGGTTTAAGTCACTGCTCCCCAAGCTATTGCACTGATGAAGTGGGGTGGTGGTTGTAGCAGAGGGCCCTGTGAGCGTATACCTGGTACTCAATAAGCACTAGTGACCATCAGTCATTCTTTTCTCCGCCACACATCCTCTGCTCTGGTCAGAACGGCCTTTTCAGCATCCCTGAGATGTGCCTGAAGTAATGCTGCGGCACAGATGTGCACAGGCCTTTGCCCCCTCCTTCTGCGTCTCTGAATCCTTTCCCTCAGCTCCCTCAGTTCTGCGGCCCTGCGGACCACTCACCCTTCCAACTCATCCAGCCCCAGTGGACTTTACTTCTCTTGCTAAGAGTCTGGGTCTGCACTCTCCAGACCCAGAGAGTGGCTGCCCTGAGAGACGCTGCCCTCCCTATGCTACTGTCCCTGACTCCCATGTGCCAGTCATGAACTCTTTAGTTGCTGGATAATGGGGACCTCTGGGGGTCCTGATGGAAGGGTCAAGGCAGGCAGGGTGGTGGAGAACCACTCAGGAATCAGCTGGCTGCCAACGAATCTGGAGGACTTGTGTTTTACAACTCAGCGTGGTTGCACTGGTGTGTACTGGTAAATCTAAGTCTTGCTGGAGCCACTATACCGGAGCCACTACACCTAGTGCATCAGTCAAGCTGGCTCCATTTCTTGGGCATTCTCAGGATCCCTTTCTGACTGGCCTCTGCTCTCTAGGCCCTGGCTTTCTTTATGGCAGCCCAGAGGCTCCAGACAGCTGGTGCAGTCAGAGCCCTGCAAACCCCAGTGCCTGATTAATGACAAGTAGGCTCCAGTGAAACTGTGAGTGAGCAGCAACTCCAATTAATTAGGAGACCAAAGAGAAAGGTTGTCACGAGGGCCACTCTCTAAGTCACCGCTCAGTGCTCCTCAGGACCCAGCCTGGTGGCAGGCGGTGGGCATGATGGGAGGGAAGAGACTGTACCTCATGGGGCTCCTGCTCTGGTGGGAGAGATCAATGTGCAGGCCACACAGACCAGCTTAGTGACAGGGGTGTAAAACGGACATCTGGGAGCCTAAGGGACTGAGGAATGAGGGGAGACCTGAGGACACAGTGGGTGAAGAATGTCTATAAGACCAGCTGCTATTGAGTGACCACTTACCCTAGCCAGCCACCGTTCCATCGTTCTATCTCTAGGCAATGCTAACAAGGGCCATAAATGGACTCCCACTTTACAGGTGGAAACTGGGGCTCCCAGAGGTTAGGTACTTGTTCAAGGCTACGCCATAAGTGAGTAGCCACTCCAGGTCCATCTTACTTCAAAGCTCCTGCTGCTCATCACCACTCCGCCCTGCCCAAGCATGCGGCCAGCAGCCGAGAGGGAGCAGGTCCAAATCTAGACTCTGCATCAGTCTCCTTTCTTTGTTGCTGTTTGTTGGTTTTTGGTACTGGGGATTGAACCCAGGGGCATTCTACCTCCGAGCTACACCCCTAGCCCTATTTTATTTATTTATTTTTTGAGCGGTATCAGGGATTGAACCCAGGAGCGTTCTACCTCGGAGCTACACCCCCAGCCCTATTTTTTATCCTTTATTTTGAAACCGGGTCTCACGAAGTTGCGGAGGGCCTCACTAATTAGCTGAGGCTGGCCGCGAACCCGGATCCTCCGGT
>PVJS01026940.1:0-26615 GCA_004027185.1 Glis glis | reverse complement strand
CGTGCGCGCGGTGACGTGCGGGCGCCATGTTGGAGGGCTGGTGGTAGCGGCTCGGGGAGGTGCTCGCTCCGTCGGCCTCGCTGTGTGGCTCGCTCGCCCCGGCTCCCTGCGGGGCGCCCCCCCGGTCGCGGCGTGCGGGAGTGTGAGGAGGGCGGGGGGTGGGGGGCGGCGCTCCGGTGCCCGGGAGCCCGCGGCGGGAGGCGGCGGCGGCGGCGGCTGCTGCGAGGACTCCGGGACGCCATGGACGTCGAGCGGCTGCAGGAGGCGCTGAAAGGTGGGGGTCGCGGCGCTCGGCTCGGCTCGGCTCGGCTCCGCCCCGCGCTGCCCGGCCTCGGCGGCGCCGGCTGGCGCCCGGGCTCTGGGGGCGCGGGCCGCGTCTCTGCGCCGCCGGCCGCCGGGCTTTGTGTGGCGGGGCCCGGGCGCGGGCGGGGGAGGGGCGCGGCGCTCGGGTCGCGGGTTCCAGCCTCGGGCCCGGCCTCCGCCCCCGGCCTCCGCCCCCGGCCTCCGCAGGAGAGCTGCCCCGGGGAGCCGCTCCTGGCTCTGCCGCCGCCGCGCGCCCCCGTCCCGGGCTGCTCCCTGCCAAGCAACAGGCTGGGCGACGGCGGCCCTCACACTCGGGGTGCCCTGCTTTCTGCGGGGAGGAGAATTGACTCGGTGCCACCCAGAGCCCCCGGGGATGGAGAGCAGCCTGGGGTCCCTGGGGGTTCTTGAAAGGCAGATGGGTGGGTTTCACCTAGATCAACAACTTGTGGGAGTCCGGGCCTGGGGATTTTTATCTTCTCCGCATTCCCGGATGAATCTGATGCCTCTGTCCCCCCTGTCCACACTTTGAGAAACACTGCTTGAAGGTTAGTTGGTGGAGAAGTTGAGTGTCCCCTTCAGGAGGATTCATTTTGTTGTATGCGTGTGTGGGGTACTGGGGATTGAACACAGGGGCGTTCTACCTCGAGCTGCACCCCCAGCCCTTTTGATTTTTTATTTGGAAACAGGGTCTCACGAAGCCTTGAGGCTGGCCTCGAACCTGGGATCCTCCTGTCTCAGCCTCCCAAGTACTGAGATTATAGGCGGGCACCACCATGCAGGGCCGTTTAGGAGGATTCTTATTATCTCTAAAGATAGTAAGTGATGGAAGTAACCTGGAAGTTCCAGGGGAATATTTGATTGAGAGGCTGTTTTGTTTTTTGTTTTTATAACTTGCTGCTTAATGTGGGGAAAGATTGGAAATAAACTGTGAAGGACTTTTGAGAAATCCTGATAACATTTCTTTTCTTATCTAGATTTTGAGAAGAGGGGGAAAAAGGAAGTTTGTCCTGTCCTGGATCAGTTTCTTTGTCATGTAGCCAAGACTGGAGAAACAATGTGAGTTGAAAACATGTTTTCGGTTTGTTTTACTCCCATTTATCAGTCAGAATTGCTTCAGGGGGAAAAAAAAGTGTATTTTGGAAGAATTAAGAAATGTATCTGCCTCAATTGGAGACATCCTGGTTATTTGAAGAATGCAGTGTTTGTCCTTTCTTATTCATTGTATGCATATGTTAAGGTTTTTTCTGTATATCTTTGCTTTGACACTCTTAGAGAACTTATTAGCCTGAAAGAACCAGAAAAAGGAAGAATGCCTATTCCCTTAATAACCCTTTTTGGCCATAACAAACAGGCTTATTTCCACTATTTTGTGGCTTTGATTCTGTTTCAGTCTTTTGTTATTTTTTCATACTGTCCTATCTCCAACCTTTTGTTGTCGTATTTATGTATGTGGGTATTTGAAGTATAATTTCTACTCATTGTCTTGAGGACTCAAACTGATGATCTGACAAATTCCAGATGCTAAAGTTTTGACTGTCCTATAAACTTTTTAGGATAGCTAACTTGTTACATATGCTCAGCATTTATTAGGCTTGTTTCCAAATGTTCTGAATCTGAAACTTAGAAAGTGCTAGCTATTTTCAAAAGGAAAATTCTAGTGTATTCTGTTATAGTTTCTGTGGTAGGAATTGTTTTGTTTTGTTTTTGTTTTGGGATTGAACCCAGGGGCATTCTACCTCTGAGCGAAACCCCCAGCCCTATTTTACTTTTTATCTTGAAACAGGGTCTCACTAAGTTGCAGAGAGCCTCCTTAATGTGTGATCCTCCTGTCTCAGCCTCCCAAGTACTGGGATTACAAGCACGCACCATCACACCAGGCTAATTTGAGGAGGACAGTACGTCTTTGGCATCTTCCGTATAGTCTTGGGGGGTGTGGTCCAGAAAGAGAAAAGTTTCTTTGGATTCAGTGTTTGTAAGTAGACTCTGCTTAGTTTAAAAGTATAATCTTAGCACAGTGGCACAAGCCTGTAACCCCAGTACTTGGGAGACTGAGACAGGAGGATCGTGGGTTGGAGACCAGCCTCAGCAACTTAGGGAGACCCTGTTTCAAAATAAAACAGGGCTGGGGTGTAGCTCAGAAATAGAATGTCCCTGGGTTCAATCCCCAGTTTCCCCCACCAAAGTGTTAACCCTTCAGCAAGTGATGTATAATGTCTGTCTTTATTAGCAAGTGTCTCACACGATTTGCTTATGGTCATAGTCTAACCTTCTAATAACTATTCTAATTTTAGAAAGAAAAAAAACCTCTTATGCAGTAGTGCATGATTTAATGGTCACCTACACAAACTAAACCTCCTTAGTGTTTCATTAAAATATTCTAGTTGTGTTCAGTCTTATATTTCTACTTAGTACATTTTAAAAATGGAACCTTCAAAAAAAAGATTTTACCTCTCACTTATATCTTTTCTGTGTTTGTGCAATACTGGGGATAGAACCCAGGGTCTAAGTTGCTGAGGCCTGGCTAAGCTGCTGAGGCTGACCTTGAACCTGTAGTCCTCCTGACTCAGCCTCCCAAGTACTGGGATTACTAGTATGTGGCACCACGCCCAGCTTCAATTATATCTTTTATTGAACATCTCAGTTTTTTTTGTTTCGGTACTGGGGATTGAACCCAGGGGCATTCTTGTTCCGGGCGTGTTATACCCCCAGCCCTATTTTTCGTTCTTTATTTTGAAACAGGGCCTCACTTAGTAGCTGAGGCTGGCTGCGAACCTGCGATCCTCCTGTCTGAGTTTTCCAAGTACTGGGATTTTACAAGTACAAGTGTGTGCCACAATGCTCGGCTTTGAACATCTCAATTTTAAGAAATTTATATGAATAAACCTAAAAATGACTGGGGGCTGTTTTTCAAAACTAAATTCTTAATATGTAAATGCTTAGATTAACTGTTCTCTTGAATTGCTGGTTGATTCATACGTTTCTCCATATAATATCAGAGGAGAAGCATTTTATGTTTAGAAGTTTTTTTATCCACAAGATTATCAAACTGTTTAGAGATAATTACCTTTTTTTTTTTTGTGGTACTGGGGATGGAACCCAGGGTCATTCTACCTATTTTTTTGTTTGAAACAGGGTCTTGCTAAGTTGGTGAGAGCCTCACAGAGTTGCTGAGGCTGGCTTGAACCTGTGATCCTCCTGTCTCAACCTCCCAGGTAGTGGGATTGCAGGTGTGTGCCACCACGCCCGGCTCAGTTATTATCCCTTTTGATGGATGATCAGATGGTCTTCACTTGGCCAGTGGGGCCCTCTTTCAGTGGGCTCCAGAGCCTTTTACATGACTTGCAGTGTTACTAGATAGTGCCCTTGTTTTCTGGTCTGAGAATGTGTTCAGGGCTCAGTTCTTGCCCTAGACCTGGCATCAGCCCTTTTTCAAGAAGCCCTGCCTTTGTTTAGTGGGAAGCGGTGTTTAAGACTGTAATCTGGGTGTGCTAGAGATGCTTATTATTACTGACTGAGTTCGTGGTGGTTTTCAGCCTCTTCAGTGGACAGAGCTAGATAAAATGGTTTACTGAGACTTGTAACTCAAAATCATGACTATAGCGTTTAGTTTTTTCCACACGCAAAACCTTGGCTCTCAAGGACACAGGAATGATAGGATTAGAATATCTCATAATTATTATATGTAAGATTACACACAAGAAAATGTAAGAAAAATAGTTTGGCTGGGCTTGGTGGTGTACGCCTGTAATCCTAGTACTTGGGAGGCTGAGAAAGGAGGATTACAGGTTTGAGGCTAGCCTCGGCAATTTACTGGGACCCTGTTTAAAAATAAAACAGAAAATAGAGCTGGGGGTGTAGCTCAGATGTAGAACACCCCTGCATTCAATCCCCAGTACTCTATACACACACACACACACACACACACACACACACACACAAGAATAATACTGTATTGTTGACACTTATTGTTCATAAGAACATTTTTTTTTACCTCAACTCACCCAATGCCTAGTCCCTGTTTATAAAAAGGAGTTGTATCTTCAGTATGTGAGCCAATTCTGTAACATAACTCACTTTCAGCTGTCTGACTTAGTTGATGAGCTTTACACTAGCTGTATATCTAATGCTCAACACCAGTTCTTACATGGTGGCCCTCGGTAGTAAGTTGGTCATCTGAAGCTCACTCTCTACTAGGTTGTTTTTATTATTGTTTTTGTGGTACTAGGGATTAAAATAGAACCTCATGCCTGTGAGGTGTGTGTTCTACCACTGAGCTACATCCCTAGCCTCTTCTGGTAGATTCTTTCGACAGGGCACCTGGGAATCATATTTCCTGAGTTCTTGTATGTATGTTGTCTTTGTTGTCTCTGCCCTTTATTCTTGAAGGTCACTTTGTCTGGAAATGAGATATTTGGCTCACATTTTCTGTCCTTGAATATTTTAAGCATGTTATTTCTATTGTTTCCCTCAATTAAAATTTTTCTCTTAGAAATTTGATTGTAGTCTTACACTTTTTACCTTACAAACCACCTACTCTTTTTTTGGTACTGGGAATGTAACCCAGGGGCCTTTTACCTCTGGGCTACACCCCCAGACCTATTTTATTTATTATTTGGAAACAGGGTCTTGCTAAGTTGCTGAGAGCCTCACAAAATTGCTGAGGCTGGCCGTGAACCTGCCATCCTCCTGTCTCAACTTCCCAAGTACTGGGATTTTAAAAGTGTGCACCATCATGCCTGGCTGGAAACTGCCTACTCGTGTGTGTGTGTGGGGGGGGCGATTTTACTTTTTATTTGGAAACAGGGTCTAAGTTGCTGAGATTTTTGCTCAGGTGCTGAGACTGGCTTTGAACCTGTGATCCTCCTGTCTCAGCCTCCTAAGTACTGGGATTACAGGTGTGCACCACCATGCCTGGGTACCACCTATTCTTTATTTTGATTGCTAAATTTGAAGTACAGTGATTCCTCTGCTGCATTTTAAAAATTTACTATTGTATCTTAAAAAAAAGAGTAACAGTGTTGTGCATTATACTCTCAAACATGTGGTATGTTTAAATATATTTTCAAATTGTTCAAAAAATTTTTAAGGAAACTGAGTTCTGAATTTTTTCTCTCTCATGCTGAGGATTGAACCCAGGGACAGTCTATCCCTGAGCTTTATCCCCTTCCCTTCTTAGTTTTTCACTTTGAAACAGGGTCTCTAGGTTGCTGAAGCTGGCCTTGAACCTGAAATCCTCCTGTCAGCCTCCTAAGAACTGGGATTACAGGCAGGTCCAGCTGTTTTTTTCTTTCAGGATTCCTATTCTTTTTTTTGTGTGTGTGTGGTACTGGGGATTGAACCCAGGGGCATTTTACCTCCAGGCTACACCTCCAGCCCTATTTTTTATTCTTTATTTTGAAACAGGTTCTCACTGAATTGCTGAGAGCCTCACTAAGTAGCTGAAGCTGGCTACGAACCCGGATCCTCTGGTCTCAGCTTCCCAAGTACTGCGATTACAAGTGTGCGCCACCACGCCCGGCTAGGACTCCTATTCTTATATTGAATCTTTTTTTTTTTTTTCCTTTTGGTACTGGGGATTGAACCCAGAGGCATTCTACCTCTGAACTATACTTCCAGCCCTTTTTCAATTTTTTTTTAAAACAGGGTCTCTAGGTTCCTGAGGCGGTCCTTGAACCAGTGACCCTCTAGCCTCCCAGGTACTGGGATTATAGGTGTGTGCCACCACGCTGAGCCAAATTTCCTTCAAGACTGCATTATAGGTCGTGTTCATTTGTGCTTATTTACTTTCTAGTTTAGTTTTGATTTTGGAAGCATTGTTAATTTTTCTTCTGTTTCTCATTCTTTGTTGAATTCTGTCATCTCATTTTCTGAGTTTCTCTAATTTTGATTTATGCTGTCTTGTGTTTTTTCCTCAGTGTCTTTTAGCTCATTTTGAAATAGTGTGGTACAGTTTTGATCCTTTTTTTTTTTTTTTTGCGGTATCGGGGATTGAACGCAGGGGCGTTCTACCTCCGCGCTACACCCCCGGCCCTATTTTTTATACTTTATTTTGAAACCGGGTCTCACGAAGTTGCGGAGGGCCTCACTAAGTAGAGAGAGAGAGTGCGCTGAGGCTGGCTGGGAATCCGGATCCTCCAGTCTCCACCTCCCAAAGTACTGGGATTACAAGCGTGTGCCACCACGCCCGGCCTTGATCCGTTTTTGAACAAGCTCTTTTTCTGGCTTGACTTTTGTTGCCTTTTGGGGTGTTAATCTGCTCCCTATTCTCTGTTGTATAATAACTTCTTATTGGATTTGATGTTGATATTTTGGTCTTTATCATTTTTATGTGAAGTTAGTTTTCCTGAACTTTGAGGAGGAGGCATGGTTCAGATAGCTTTTCTCACTACACAGAAGCTGGCTCAGGTGTCTAAAGACATGGCTGCTGGTGCTCTGAAATTCCAGGCTGTGTTCCTCACTCTTAATTGGGCTTTGCCTTTCCTTGGTCTCTGTGGTCTTACTGCTCTTTGTGCGGAGTTGGGTCATCACGTTTCAGAGCTCTGTGGGAGCAGGACTGCTTCCCTCTTCAGATCTCATTGCAGGCCCCTTCCATGGGGGCAGAACCCATTGCTTTTCCAGCTGCTGCTCTCAGATTGGTCTGCTGGAATTCCGCAAGTACCTGTTAATGATGCCCGTGGTTCTCTTTAGGCCTTTGTGGTGTGTCATGACTTCTCACTTGTCTTCTGCGCAGGTCCTGATGATGTTACAGGGCATGTGAATATCAGCTTTTCCTCACTCACTTTGTTGAGGACTGTTGGACTGCCTTGCTCAGCTAGTTTTTTTTGTGTGTGTGTGGTACAGGGGAAGGAACCCAGGGGCATTCTACCTCTGAGCTACACTCCCAGCCCGATTTTTATTCTAAGTAGCTGAGGATAGCCATGAAACTGCGATCCTCCTATTTCAGCCTCCCAAGCACTCGGATTACAAGCATGTGCCACCATGCTGGCTATTCAACTAGTTTTGCTAATGGTGTCCATTGACATTTTTGGTTTTGCTCTCTACTGGTCTATCTGACATGTGGTTTCGAGAAATGAAAAACTATAGTACTGCTGCTATCCTCTCAGATTTCTGCTATTTAGGAAAACTTAAAGCCCTTTTCAAATCAATTTCATTTATAAAATGTGGGTAATAATAGAACTTCAAATAGTGGGTAAGCAGTAATAGAAAACTCAGCACAATGCTTGGTACACAGAGTAAGTGCTAAATAAATAATAGTTGTAATTTTTTTAATGATAATTTTTATAAGATCTGTAAAGTAGAACCAGAATAAAACAAATCTCCAAAAAATATAAATTCCCTTTAGTATGTGAAATTTTGAATAGAGCTGGGAATGTTGGTATACACCTGTAATCCCAGTACTTGGGATGCTGAGACAGGAGGATCACAAGTTTGAGGACAGCCTCAATAACTGTAGCAAGATTCTCAGCAACTTAGCAAGACCCTGTTTCAAAACAAAAACCAAAAAGGGCTGGGCCTATAGCTTGGAGGTAGAATGCCCCTGGGTTCAATCCTCAGTACCACAAAAAAAAAATTAAAATATGAGAATAAAGTTTTATAGTGTAATTTGATAGCTAAACGAAAATTTCCCCCCACATCTCAGATTTCTAGTTGAAGCTAAAAGCAAGATTTAATCTATCTCAAAAGATTCTTTGACTTTTTGAAAGCATCTGAATCATTTTAACTTTTTTTGCTTCCAGGCAGCACAACTGATTTCGTTTCATTTAAGCTCAAAAGAAAACAAGAAAAGAAGGGAGCAAAAGGTTTATTGGAAGGATGTGGAGGTAGCAGGTAGGATTAAGGATTGTCTGTACCTGGCACCAGACCTCAGCAGCAGTAGTTGCTGTTAGACTTGTTCTTCAAGTTGCTTCCACAGTACTGGTTAAGTTTTCAGTCTCTGGTTTCAGTCTCTGGTTCTCTCTATAGTTCCATTTCTGGGGGGTAAATGTCTGACTGGCTGACCCCAGGATTAGTACACTTTTTCCTGGAGGGGCAGGTGAGAAGGGTAGAGGAGGAGGGAGCTACTGGAGGACCGTCCTGTATGTTAGACCTATTTCTGGGAAGGTGGAAGTGAAGCTGGCGAGTGAACTCAGTGGTGTGTGCTCTAACCAGCACGTGTGCATGCAGTACCCCCAGTCCATCACACAGGTAAAGGGCACCACAACTGGCTTGGGGGGGTCAGTGCTGGGAATTGAACCCCGGGGGCATTCTCCTGAGTCAGTAGCTTCTACTATGTTAGTATCAAAGTGTTTCCTCTCAAAAGTTCATTTCTGGTGCATGGCGTTTAGCGTCGTGGAACCTGATCTTATAAGGAAAAGAAGATGTAGAGCTAGTGATTATGGTCTGGGGCAGCACATAATAGTTGTTGTAAGGAAGTTGTAAGCCAAGTTCTTTGGGAGGAGTAAAATAAGTTGATTTCTGGCAAGGAGGATTAGCAGGGCATCCTGGTCCAAGGAGGCATTTCAGCTCAGCCTGGGTAGAGGGAAGAGTGAGCAGAGAAATAGTTAGGAACAAGTGAAGCCTGATGGGCTGCAGGATCACCTGTATGTTAGGAATTGGTTATAAATTATTAATTATTAGAGTTAAACTTCATAGTGAAGAGAGAAAGGATGTCAAAAGGGTGGGGGAGAGTAAAAAAGGTGGTGTGATCAGTGGTTTGGAAATCCTGGTGGAGTCAAAGTAAGTGTAATATCTGTAAATGTCTTCAGCTCATCAAGAACTGAAAAATATATAACTAGCTAAGGTTTGACCAAAGTAAATAATACATAGTTGTTTGTATTCTCTGTAGTTGTTATGTCACTTAAAATATTTCATTTATTTATTTTGGTGCTAGGGATTGAACCCAGGGGCATTCTACCTCTGAATGACCACACCCCCCCCTTTAAATTTTTTTATTTTGAAACGGGGTCTCACAAAGTTGCTGGTGCTTGCCTAGAACCTGTGATCCTCCTGTCTCAGCCTCCCAAGTACTAGGGTTATAGAAATGTGCCACTGTACCTGGCTCCTTTATTTTTTTTAAAAAGGAAGCAGTTTTGTTAATGAGTGGAGAAGCAATACTTAGTAGAGAATTTTCTCCTCTAATAAAGGGAGTATTTATAGAGTGCCTCTAAGTATTTCTGGACAGGAGGCTGCCTTATGTTGTCCATCTATTATGGAGCAGTACGTAGCACAACTATGTTTTTCTCTCTGATGGAGCTTTTCTCAGCAATACTACCTCAGGACACTGCCCTCATCCCCAAAGCTCTGCATATCTCTGCTGCATTACTTAGATGTTCTTCCATCCTGAATTTCTTGAGGAAAGGCAAACACTGAGTGCTTACGAGGTGTGAGTTACATTGCTAAGCATTCTGCTTGCACCTAGGATAATCCTCACAGCAATGGAAGTAAATATAGCCATGTGCCACTTAATGACAGGGCTGTGGTCTAAGAATGTGTCCTTAGTTGATTTTCTCGTTATGCAAACATGGAGTGTACATATTACACAAACCTAGATGGTGTAGGTCAGTCACATGACATGGCCTTTTGATGTAGTCAAGGTATGTGGCAAACGAGATGTGTGAGGGTGCTGGTGTAGTGCAGCGTATTGTCTCACAGCTACCTTTTTTTTAATAAGTAGGAATACAATCTAATGATAAAAGAGGATAGTGAAGACATAAACAGTAATGTAGTTGTTCATTATCACTATCAAGTATTATGTCCTGTACATAATTGTGTGTGTGATGACTTGCACAGCTGGCAGTTCAGTAGGTTTGTTTCCACCAGCATCACCAGAAACGGGTCAGCATGTGTTGTGCTGCTACTCTGGGGACAGCCGGGCTGTCTCTAGGCAGTCAGTAGGGGTTTTTCAGTTCCATTCTGCTCCTGTGTTTGGTCCACCGCTGGCTGAATGTCCTGCGTGGTGCGTGACTGTGCTGGCACCCCTGTTTTGCAGGTGGAGGAACACATGGACTGGAGTTACCTGCCTTGGATCACACAGATGAAAGTGGCTGAACTGAATGAGCCTCCCTTCTGTCTCTTAAGTAGTGCACCATCTTTTTTTAAAAAAGTATAAGTGGTGCTGTCATTAAATCATTTGGTTTTTTTATTTTGCAGCACTTCTAGATATTGAAAAAACTCACCAACTATAATTATACGGGGACCTGGAGATTTCTGTGAACTAATGGGGCATATCTTCCTCCCCCGTTGGTGTGTAGACCCAACCCAGGGTCTTTTGTGTGCTAGGCAGGTGCTCTGCCACATTTACGTCTCCAGCTTTATTTTCCTTCAGTTTCTTCATCTTCAAGTTACTATGTTCAGTAACTTAGGAATAATTCTTTTTGAACAACTATTTTTTTTTTTTTGGTACTGGGGATTGAACTCGGTCATTCTACCTCGAAGCTACACCCCTAACCCATTTTTTTTTTTTTTAATTTGAAAACAGTGTCTAAGTTGCTGAGAGCCTCTATAAGTTGCCGAGGCTGGCTTCAAACCTGCGATCCTCTGTCAGCCTCTCAAGTACTGGGACTGCAGGCATGCCCACGAGGTGCTTGCTTTTGATAGTTATTTTTTTTCTTTTATTGAGAGCATATAATAGAGAAAAGTACTTTCCAAATACTTATTCTTCTTTGGTGATTGAAAAATAGTACATAACACTCAGAAGTACTTTTGTGTGTATGTGTGGGATACTGGGGAATGAACTCAGGGGCTTTCTACCTCTGGGCTACACCCCCACCCTATTTTATTTTTTAGTTTGAAACAGGGTATCTTTAAGTTGCTGAGGACCTTACTAAGTTGCTGAGGCTAGCCTTGAATCTGCAGTCCTCCTATCTTAGTCTTCTAAGTACAGGGATTACAGGAATAGGTCACCACACCTGCCTAAAAGAAAAAAAAGTTTTAAGAAGTGAAAAGCAGCCGGGCATGGTGGCACACAACAGTAATCCCAGTACTTGGGAGGCCAAGACAGGAGGATCATAGGTTCAAAGCCAGCCTCAGCAACTTAGTGAGACCCTGTTTCCAAATAAAAAATAAAATAGGGCTAGGGGTGTACCTCAAAGGTACAATGCCTCTAGGTTCAATCCCCAGCAAAACACACACAAAATGAAAAGTGTAAGACTTATTTCAGTTTAGCCTTCCCTGGTGTGTTTCATTATTAGTTACATACACATGGGGAATTTGGTAAAATTTGAAGGTAAACTTTAGGAACCGCTTGGAAATTGTGAATTAACGAGAAATTAGTATTAGACCTCCCTCCATAAAGTAAAATACAGTAAATTTTTAAAGAAATTAGTATTAACTATATAAAAATTAAAATGCACAGCTCCCTCCCCCTTTTTTGCAGTCTAGGGAATGGAACCCAGGGCCTCCTGTGTGCTGTGCAAGTGCTCTACCGCGGAGCTGCATCCCCCACTGCCACCTTTCGTTTTGAGACAGGGTCTCATGACGTTTCCAGGCTTCCTGCTGAGCCTCCCGAGCTGTGGTGTTAACAGGCAGCCACCACCACCACACGTAGCTGCTTTTGCTTGCTAAACCTCAAATTCCTCTTCCCAAAACAAACTAGGGAAAAGAGGAAAAGCGTGGTCACGCAGAGGGCTTTTCATGATCATTTTCACCAAGTATTTTTCATAGTAGTGATAAGATTTACATACCAAATAATTGACTCACTATAGAAGGAAATTGCGGGGTCGTTTTGTGTTAACTCAAAGGTTCACCTTTTGAGGAATTGCCCAACTATATTCCAAAGTAGCCCCATATTCCTACCAGCAGTGGTTGAGATTTCCAATTTCTCCACTTCCTCACCAGAACTTAGTGCTCATCTCTTCTGTTATAGCCACTCTAGTGCGGGTGAAATTGCTATCGCCATTGTGTATTGATTTGCATTTCGTCCTAAAGGATAATAATGCTGGGCATCTTTTCCTGTGCCATTTGTATATCTTTGGAGAACATTCTATTCTAATCTTTTGCCTATTTTTCAAAACTTTTTATTGTGATAAAATAGACATAGCATTAGCTGGCCATGGTGACACACACCTCTAACCCTACTTCGGAGGCTTGAGATAGGAGGATCGCAGGTTCGAGGCCAACCTCAGCAACATAGTGAGGCTCTCAACAACCTAGCAAGACCGTTTCAAAACAGAAACATAAAAAGGGCTGGGGGTGTAGCTTGTAGGTAAAACGCCCCTGGGGTTCAATCCCCAGTACCACCTCCCTTTCTCCAAAAAATACACATACCATAAACTACCATTTTAAGTGTAGACTTCATTGGCATTAAGTACATACACAATGTTGTACTACTATGACTACCATCTTTCTCTAGAACATTTTCATCTGCCCAGACTGAAACTCTGTGTACTTAACATCCCACACCCCTCCCTCCCTTTTGCTCTCAACAGTTGCCTTTATATTTTCTGTCTCTCGGAATTTGATTATCGGTATCTCATATAAGAAGAATCATAAAACAGTTTTTATTGTATGTCTGATTTCATCTTTACATAGTGTCTTCAAAGTTAATTTATGTTGTAGTACGTCAACATTTTTTTAAAAATCTGGATAGGGCTGGGTATGTAGGTCAGTAGTTTGATCCCCAGTGCATCAATCAATCCATCAGTGCTGAATAATATTCCATTTTAAGTGTTTCACATTTTGTTTATCCTTTAATCGATTGCTGGACATCAGGTGGTTTTGTTTTTTAACCTTTCAACTGTCATGACTAGTGCTGCTGTGAACAGTGTTGTGCATCGGCAGGTTGAGTTCCTGCTTTGAGTTGTTCAGATCAACCTAGAAATGGGATGCTGGTGTTCCCTAGTAATTTTGTTGAAAAGAAATTTTTTTGAGGAACCATACTGTTGTGTAGCGTATTTTCACCATTCCCATCAGCAGTGTGCAAAGGGTTCCATTTTCTCTACATCTTTCAGTTCTTGTTATTTTTTTGTTGTATTGGAGAATAAACAATGTAATGGGTGTAAAGTGATTTCTCTTGGTTTTGATTTGTTTCCCTGAGAATAGTGATGTTGAACATCTTTTCATGTGTGTCTCTGTAGAAATGTGTCTTCAAGTACTTTGCCCATTTTTAAGTTGTCTTTTTGTTGTTGAGTTGTATTTCTTTATATATCCAGGATATCAATCCATTACTCGATAGAAGATTTGTCAGTATCCCTTTTGTTTGTGGGTTGCCTTTTCATTCTGTTGATCGTGTCCTTTGATTTTGATATAGTTGAACTTCCCTGTTTGTTCTATTGGTCATGTTTTTGGTGCCACACACCGTATCTTTTGTATCAACACTGTTTGCTTTCAGAATATCTTGAGAATTTATCAGCAACCTTCCAACTCATGGTGAAGAATAAAAATTCCCAGACTTTTTAATTTGGGGCTTGGAAGTTTAAATTTTATCACTGACAATAAATATTGTCAGTTGTTTCTCTTGAAATGACAGGCTTGCTTCATCGATTTTTGAGGAAATGCCTACCACCGTGTCCTGGTCTGAGTGAACATCGTCTGGGAATGGTGTTCTGTGATAAATATCAGGAGTTCACCTGAGGCCTCCATTCTACATTGATAAGGCAGCAGAAGTCCTTTGTGTGGGATACCAAAGAGATGCATATTCAATGAAATTAGCAGTCTTATTTTACTATTATACTTAAAGTGAAACAGACTTTTTTTTTTTTACACTGTCAGTTTGCTGATGTAGTAGGTGACACCATGGCTGCTGTTAGCTCTGTTTGTTGACACTGCCTTGCCGTGTGCTACTTTGCCATCGTTTTTTTTTTTTTTTTTTTTTGGTGGTACCGGGGATTGAACCCAGGGGCGTTCTACCTCCGCGCTACACCCCCGGCCCTATTTTTTTATACTTTATTTTGAAACCGGGTCTCACGAAGTTGCGGAGGGCCTTACTAGGTAGAGAGAAGGAGAGAGAGAGAATGAGAGAGAGCGCTGAGGCTGGCCATGAACCCGGATCCTCCAGTCTCTGCCTCCCAAAGTACTGGGATTATAAGCGTGCACCACCACGCCCGGCTACTTTGCCATCCTTTTACCTGCCACCCTTCTACCATCAGTGCAGATGTCCACATGGTGAAAGTAACCCTTTCTCATAGCAGTGGCTGTGATCTCTTGCACTACATTCTGAAAATTGCTGTCCCCAGTGTTTGTAGGATTGCTAGATGGTGTGGAAGAGCCACAGACCAGCAGCACTCCCCTTGCTTCTTATAGTTTTGTGTGAGGAGTCTGTGTGTGCAAGAGGTTGACCTGCTGCCTCGAATGTTAGCTGTCTGCTTGGGGTAATGGTTGACCTTCCTGACTTCCAACTCTTGGGCTTTAGGCTGTTCACGTAGGTATCATAGCAAAATTTCCTCATATATATATATATATATATATATATATATATTTGAGTGGTGAAATGCGAGGGGAAAAGGATAAAAAGCTGTTAATATTAATTCAGTGAATGAATTGATAGGAAAAGTCTATAAGGTAATGTATTTCTATTATGTCAAATGGTTGGATTTATTTATTCATTTATTTATTTTGTGTACTGGGAATTGAACCCCGGGGCATTCTACCTCCAAGTTACCCTTTTTATTTCTTTATTTTTTTTTTTAATTTTGAAAAGGGGTTGCTGAGGCTGGCCTTGAACCTGCAATCCTTCTGTCTCAGCCTCCCAAGTCCTGAAATTCCAGCTGGGCTCCATCACATCCTGCTGGATGTTAAGACATTTATAACATCTTTTTATCTTTTCTGACCTGTGTTAAGTGGAGCAATAACACCTCCTTACTGAGATTTATTATGAAGGGTAGAGTTAAAATTAAATATTTTTATTTATTATTATTTTTTTGTGTGGCATTGGGAATTTAACCCAGGGGCATTCTATCTCCAAGCTACACCCCCATCCCTATTTTTTTATTCTTTATTTTGAAACAGGTTCTCACTAAGTTGCAGAGGGCTTCACTAAGTAGCTGAGGCTGGCTGCGAATCCGGATTCTCTGGTCTCAGCCTCTCAAGTACTGGGATTACAAGCGTGTGCCACCACGCCTGGCTAAAATTAAATATTTTTAAGATACTAAAAGAGAGACCTAGCACCTTGTAGGCTTCTAGCTTGAGGTCGTTATTTTAAAGGTTTTAGCCAATAGGTTCTGTATTTTGTTTGGGTCAGTGAAGTTGAAGCAGTTGTTTGAACATATGATTGTGCATGGTGCACACTCTTGAACAAAGACATTATCACTAATACATCTTAAGCTTGTTAGCATTGCAGTCATTCTTTTGTCTGTATTTGTGTTCAAGAATTATAAAACCATGTGGAATTACATCTACATATTTAATTTTTTGCTTATAGGATTCAGTGGTCCCAGTTTAAAGGCTATTTTATTTTCAAACTGGAGAAAGTGATGGATGATTTCAGAACTTCAGCTCCTGAACCAAGAGGTCCTCCCAATCCTAACGTCGAATATATTCCCTTTGATGAAATGAAGGAACGAATACTGAAAATTGTCACTGGATTTAATGGGTATGCACTTAATACTATTTTAAAGATTGAATTTTTAGCAGAACGTAGATTTTTCTTTTAGTTTTTATATGTCTGGTTGTTTGATAACTGGTTTATTAGAATAAGTTTTGTGTGTCTAGTGACAAATAATAGTGACTTTTAGCTTACAAGTATTTAAAATATTTACAGCCTTTTAAAAAGACATGAGTCTCGGTAGCATTCAGACTTCAAATAGGTATAATAGTGGAAACATTCATTTATCAGGAAATATTTTAATGTTTTCTTTCCCATTGCATATTTTGTATGATAAATCTTTTTATATTGTATAGAACTTTGCATGTCATTAAGAGAAGTTACATTTCTTTGAAAATGAAAAATACCAATATATGAAAGTATTCTATGTAGTGAGTTTTTATTCAGAAATTTTGAATCCCTGCCCCTCCCAATAAGTAACATTTTTTAGTTCTTTGTAAAATACTAAAAACACCAAAAAGACATGCAATAAAATAAAAGTGATCCTTTAAAAACAATGTTGCTGTGCCTCATATTCTGTCATTTTCAATTCTGTGGCTTAAGGATTTTTGTGTTTTTAGATTTTTCTTTATTAAAGAGAAGAAGTATTTGTGAAGTTGAATTGTGCAATATTTTGTTGGCATTAACAATGGGGTGTGGAATGGCAATACTAAATATAATGAATTGTGCTTATGTTAATCATAAATTCATATTTAAAAGTAGTTTTTGTTTGAAGGAGCTTCTAATTGCTTCCGTTGTATTTTTAGGTTATATAAGTGACCTGAATCACATGAGATTTGAAACATTATAGTGTGATTTTTGAGTTTTGGGAATTTTGCTTCAAATACCGGGTGATTATATGTTGGCTTTGGACTTGTTGCTAAGATGTGTTTAGGGGGAGATGTCATAGGTCTGTCTTTGAGGTTCATCACCTAATTTTCCCTGGGGCTCTGCGATGGGAAGGAGACTTTGACTGTACCTTGTTGTCCTGTTCAAATTATTTAACCTTAGCATATGTTTCCTTAACCGTTTCAGTTAAAACTGCTTTTTAAAAAGACACATATCCAGAAGAAGCCAAATGGTAGATGTAGTAGAAGTATAGTGTATAAGATTTATGATTGAACTGTGTTCAAGATAAGAATTTCTCTTAGGAGATACTTGTAAATAGTACGCACACACACACAGTACTGTATATTGACTCATTTTTTTTTGTAAATTATGGCCACCATTGAAAAAGAAAAAGTTATGGTAAAACAAATCAGATTTTACCACTGCTTCGTGAATATTAAGCTAATTTACTTGTTATCCTGAATTAGGAATAGCAAATTTTTAATTATTTCAAATTAAGTTGGACTAGATGCAGATATGTAGGTTTTTAGCTAAATCTAAATATTTATAATTTCTTAGCTCCTGAAATAGGTAGTTCATCTACTTCAGAAAATTACTTGAACTGTCATTAAATGCCTAAGTATACTTAAATATAATTGCTTTTAAAAATGTTTTTCATCTTTCAGCCATGAGTATTTTAAACTTAATTTTTAATTAGATTTTTCAGAGTGACAGTTCATGAATCATTTAACCTAATGAGGCAGAATCTAAGTCTTGGTGATAGAGTAAGAATTTTCATTTTATATTTTCCATCTTTTGGTCACTATTGATTCATTAAAAAATGTGTCTGTAATCCTTTCAATTTTATTTTCATGCTTTGAATATGTATAAATTAATTTTTAAGGCTACCTAAGAAGCATTTTGTTCTTTTTCAGCCAGTTTGAGAGTGTCCTTTCTAATAAACCTCTTTCCTTATTTGTTGGTTATCTTTTAAATTACAAAAGTGATTATATGTTCATATTTTTAATGAAAATAGGTAAAGAATGTAGCGAAGTCATGTTATATGCTAGTTTTATTTTCCTTTTACAAGAATTTTGATGTCTTCTTTAATCAATACATTTAAAACTATTTCTTTTGTGTACGTATTTATGGTGACTACATTGTTCTGTATTTTAGAAACAGGTTTCAATTTATTTGCATCTGCCCCTATTGGTGGTGGGTGCTTATTTCTTAGTTATTAGCAGTGCTTGTAGTGAGCGTTCTTGTTCATGTCTGTTGTTGATGTATGCTGTGTATTCAATGTATGTATAATGGATGCTTTTTATAATTCATATTAATGTAATTGCTAGGAAAGAGCATGTACACAATTATTTTAACTTAGCAATACTGTAAAATCTGCCTCACAAAATGTGTTCATTTATGCTTCCATGTGTATTAAATGTACATATTGTAATTCTTCACTATATTTGTGAGTATGATTTTGGATTTTTATTCTTGGATTGCTAGTGAATTGGAATATCTTTATATGCTGATAGCTCTTTTATTAATTGCTCTTTCATAGTCCTTTTTTATCTTGTTTTTCTTGCTGGTGTAAGTTCGTTTATTGTTTCATTATTGCTCTTAATATGTAATACTCCATATTAAATGCTTCATAGTATTTTGCAACAAAAAGCCCATCCATTTTCCAGAATTATCTTAGTATGTTGTCAGAATATTATTTTTTCCTCTGTGAGTGAGAAATTGTCTTGTGTGGTATCCTGAGCTGCGGGTAGCTGTGCTTGCCACACAAGGCCTTAGAGGACTGTGTGCCTGGACAGAGTAGGTCCTCCAGCAGTGAGTGGAATGTGGAAGGGAAGGGAGTAAGTGCCTTTGTTGGGATTTTGTTTAATAGGACATGGAAGAATTCTATAGTCGAATGCTTATTTCTTTTCATTTTTGAAAGTTGTTTTCATGTTCTTTAAAAATTACTTTTGAACTTAAAAATTTTATAAGAGAAGATGGATTATAGCTACTCTCCAAAACTGAAGTTAGTTTTTTTTAGGTGAGAAACACCAAAAATTAAAGTAAAAACAAAGTAAAATTATTAATGAAATGGTCAATTAAAAGATTGATTGCCACTTTATGCCTTCTGCTTGGGATGGTAATAAAGAAGAATATATGCGCTCACTCAAGCCAGGTCATTTATGAAAATCCTCTAACCTAGAATCATGAGTACAGCTGAGAAGCTGCAGGTACCTAATAGATCACTTTTGTAGTGCAGAGAGGGGTTTTGAAAAGTAGAGCATAAGTTACACTCTTTGTAGTTAAAAGGCAGTGTTTTGCCTGGAGCAATGGCACATGCCTGGAATCCTAGTACTTGGGAGGCTGAGTCAGGAGGATTACATGTTTGAGGCCAGTACCTAGAATCATAGTGAGGCCCTGTTTCAAAATAAAAAATACAAAGGGTTGGGTTGTAGTTTGGAGGAGGTAGAATGCCCCTGGGTTTGATCTTCAGTTACCCCCACCACCACCATCAAAAAAACCCCAAAACTTCGCTATGTATTTATGAGGGGTTCTGCAAAGGTACCCAACCATCATACTTAAGAGTCCTTACATCATCTGTGAGGGAGGTATAGCCAGTTACAGCTGAGGACTGCTTAGCTTTTGGCATGGTAGTCTTTCCGACCTTGGGATTTCTTCTCTAAAGCTACTGTTGTTGTTGTTGTTGTTATTATTATTATTATTATTATTATTATTATTATTTTATTGGTACTGGAGATTGAACCCAGGGACATTCTACCACTGAGCTATACCCCCAGCCCTTTTCTTTTTTTCTTTTTTTGTAGTACTGGAGGTTGGACCCAGGGGCATTCTGCCTCCAATCTACACGCCTAGCCCTATTTTTTATTTTTATGTTGAAACGGTCTCGCTAGGTTGATGACAGTGTCACTGCTTGCTGAGGCTGTCCTCAAGAACCTGTGATCCTCCGGTCTCAGCCTCCCATGTACTGAGATTTATAGGCATGCGCCACCGCGCCTTGTTCAGCCTTTTTATTTATTTTTTGAAACAGGGTCTAAGTTTATGAAAATCTCGCTAAGTTTTTGAGGCTGGCCTCAAACCTGCAGTCCTCTTGTCTCAGTTTCCAGAATACTGGGGATTATAGGTGTGCACCACCAGGACTGGCTTCTAAAGTTATTTTATTTTATTATTTATCCCCCTGCCCCCATGGTACTGTGGATTGAACCCAGGGGTATTCTACCTCCAGTGTACACCTCCAACCCTTTTTATTTTTTATTTTGAAACAGGGTCTTGGTAAGTTTCTGAAGCTGACCTCGAACATGTAAAGTGTGCTACCAGGCCCTGTAAGAGAAGTTAGAAACTTAAGTAGTTTAGTTTAGGTTAGACTAGTTAGAAAAAAGAGATATAGTTATTAAAAAAAAACACATGCCCATATAAAAGAGTGAATGGCTATTTTGGTGTTTTTCTTAAATGAATCTGTCTGATTTTATGGTCATCTCTAGCTTTGTACTCTGGTAAGCCCTTTTGTGATATTTTCCTTTATGTTTTTTGTGGAAATTTGTTTTTATTTTTTTATTTTTTAGTAGTACTGGGGATTGAACCCAGGAGCATTCTCCCTCCAAGCTACACCCCCAGCCCTATTTTCATTCTTTATTTTGAAACAGGGTCTCGCTAAGTTGTGGAGGGCCTCACTAGGTAGCTGAGGCTGACTGTGAACCCGTGATCCTCCTGTCTCAGCCTCCCAAGTACTGGGATTACAAGCGTGCACTACCACGCCCGGCTAGAAACTTGATTTTATAACAAAACGGTAAGGTAGCTGTCCGATTTTACTTTAGAACCTGAATGTGATGTATATTTTTTGAGTGCCTTCTTTCCAGTTGAATTTCTTGGCATAGATTCAGAATATTATTGAATATTTTTATAACTTTATGATCAAACATTTTAACAGATTAAAATAAGTTTTAGTCAAGGTGTATTTTCAGGTAAAAATATAAACAGGAATGGTCTTTGTGTGTGTGTGTGTGGTGATGGTGATTGAACCCAGGGGCATTCTACCTCTGAGCTATATTCCCAGCCCCCTTCATTTTTTATTTGGAAACAGGGTCTTGCTAAGTTGATGTGAGCCTCACTGAGTTGCTGCGACTGGCTTAGAACCTGCAATCCTTCTGTCTCAGCCTCCCAAGTACTGGGATTGTGGGTGTGTGCCACCATGCCCGGCTAGAAATGGGCTTTTACGGGTTTAGGCTTATTGTTTAAATTTTTATTTTCTGTTGCTTTGTGCAGTGCTGAGAGCCTTGCTAAGTTGTTGAGGCTGGCCTAGAACCTGCGATCCTCCTCTCAGCTTCCCAAGTATTGGATTATAGTATATGCCACCACAACTGGCTTCTAAAGTTACTTTATTTTGTTTATTCCCCCTCCCCCTGTGGTACTGGGGATTGAACCCAGGGGCATTCTACCTCTGGTCTATACCCTCAGCCCTTTTTATTTTTTATTTTTATTTTATTTACAGCCTCTCAAGTACTGGGAGTATAGGTGTGTGCCACTATGCCTGGCAAAGTTATTTATTTTCCAATATACCTTTGCTAATGAACATCCTTTCCCTAGTCTCTGCCACAGGCAGGTACTGGTTCATTCTTAATTGCGATTTTATTAAGAAAAGCCTTAGCATTTTCATGAGTTAGAATAAATGTTTGTAGGCTGTACGTGGTGATTGTAGGTTCAAGGCCAGCCTCAGCAACTAGGGAGACTGTGTTTCAAAATAATAAAATAGGGTTGGGAGGTGTAGCGCAGAGATGGAACAACCCCCCTGGTTCAATTCCCAGCAATCCCCCACCCCAGAAAAAAAAAGAATAAATGTTTGTGTGCTATGTCTATTGGAAGAATAAGAAATCAGACCTTTCGTAAGGTCATAGCGAAGAGACCTACCTCAGATGAACTGTGCCCAGGTTGGTGCTTGCTTGTCTAGCATACAGTCTCTTCTAGCTCCATAGCACTGTGTACAAGTTGTGTTAGCATGTTACTGCGATTGTAATGACTGGTCTCATTGCTCTACTGTAGAACAAGCATGGGTATTTCTAGTTGACAGAAGGCTTTCATATGTATGAAATAGGTTAAAAGGTACAAATCGTATATAGAAACCTTTCAGTGCTTATGTTAATATTCCCCAAAGATACTCTTATTTACAAAAAGTGGTTATGTTTTAGCCTGCTATGTGAAGAAGATTGTATGATATTTTAGTGCCATCTATTGGATATGTGGTAAAATGACTTTAAAAGCTTTAGAAAGTGTCTTAAGCATGTAAACTCATTTTATCATAGGCTGTTACTGCTGACCATGGGTATGTGTTTAAATTCTGCCCCCCAAACAGTGTCAGTATTCACTAGCATGTACAGTATTAACAGTTGGCTATAGTTTTGCATGCATTCCTAAAGAAGATTAGCCAAAACATTTAGTTTAAAAGTATTCATATGTTAAGGGAACCTACTAGTTTTGGGTGTAAGGAAGAATTTTAGTTGGAAAAAGGATAACTAGCAGACAGTATTTGTTTAAGTATTTGTCAGGTAAGTACTGCTTGAATACCTGAACACTGGTGCTATTTTGTGTATCTCAAATGATATATAAATTCTTCTTTTTTGGCACTGGGAATTGAACCCAGGGGCCTTCTACCGCCAAGCTACACCTCTAGCCCTTTTGTTTTTATCTATTTATTTATTGTTTGTTTATTTATTTAGTAACAAGGTCATGTTAAATTGCTGAGGCTGGCCTTGATCCTGCTATCCTTCTCAGCCTCCCCAGTACTGATGTTACATCTTTTATTTTGTGCCCTTTCATGTGGCAGAAAAATAATTTTCTCACTTACAGGTTTGGATGCTACTTGAGTAAAGATTGATTCTTGGACTTAACCAAATAACTAAAGCATTTGTTTTTATATCCTTTAAATGCTTCCAAGATTTATTGTAAGTCTTATCCTGACTTTTTTTTTAAGAATGCAAGAATAATTTATTGGTGCTAAAAAATAGGAGAAACCAAGTGCAGTTTTTCCAGTGAGAAACTGAGTGTCTGTGACTCCCTTCTGTGCACGCAGTCAGTAAGCAGGCACAAGATGGGATTTTGGAGGAGCTGGAGTCGGTCGAGTCCTGCCATTGTCACTCACTGGCTGCGTTTATCTGGGGTTGTAGAAATGCTGTGTTAAAATACCTATAAAAAGTAAAGAGCGTTGTGAATGTGAACTGTTAATTTGAGGCTTTGTAATTCTCTTTATGAGGAGAATCAATAGACTTATATAGCAGACACTGAAGGTCAAAGATTGTATTCTTTAGCTCCACTTGTTGTATCTTGTCCTTACAGCTTTGCTGTCCTGCTGTAATGCTGATGGATGCTAATGGTTACGTGAACTCACACTTTTTCTGCGTATAAAATGATTTTTGTTCCAATTTATGTTAGTTTTGCTGTGATACGTGAAAATTGCATTCTGGTCAAAGTATTTGACAGACATCACAATAAGGTTCTTAACAAAACTTTATGTTTTTGTATATCCTGTGTCTGATTAAATGTGTACGCTGTATATAAAATTGTAATGATGGGACAGAATGTTGTTTAAAATACTTTTTTGTTGATATTGTTTTATTCTATCCAATAATAAAGTCATTTATAGTTTTGTTCAGACATTCTAAAAAATCATGCCTGTGTAGAAGAATAGTTGAAGAAAAGTTTCTGTATGTAAATAAATAAAACTCCAGTTTATGTTATGCCTCTCTTGTAAATTTAAAATTTAAGGATCAAGATTTAGAATATTAGTTTTTTCTAATCAGTTTTTAAGTATTCTGTTAATTTTAGATGTTCTTTCTTTATTGCTTTTTAAAGCAAGGAAAGTTTTCTTTTTACTAAATAAAAAGTCAGGTGTGCTTATTGTCTTGTCTGTTTTTAAATTATTCATCCATTCATTTCCCTATTGTAGCATTTTCTTTTGTAGCTTAACACGTGGGTGACTCAAAGCTTTAATTGCCAAAATAAGTAATGTTCCTTCTATTCAGATGACTAATGACCTCCATCTATACAATTATATTTTTTTGCAGTATCCCTTTTACTATTCAGCGACTATGTGAATTGCTAACAGATCCAAGGAGAAACTATACAGGAACAGACAAATTCCTCAGAGGAGTAGAAAAGGTATTTATTTTATTATGGGAATTGCACTAATCTGAGTTCTAATAGATTTCAGAAAAGAGCATTGGGTAAGATCTATTTCTAGCCAGGCGCTGTAGTATATGCCTGTAGTCCCAGTGCTTGGGAGGCCGAGACAGAAGGACGGGCTGCAGGTTTGAGGCCAGCAAGTGGTAACTTAGACTCCGTTTCGAATAAAAAATAATAATAATAAAAAAGAGGGCTGAGGATGTAGCTTAAAGGTAGAATGCCCTGGGTTCAATCTTCAATCCTTAGTACTCCCCCCCCAATCTGTGAAGGCACCTTTTCTTGAAATAAGTTTTTTTAGGTTTTAGCTACCATTAGCTTTTGCCAAATTGTTTTTCAAATTATGTTTTGTGTTTCAGAGAGAGAGATTTATAGGAGGGGGGAGATGAAGGCCGGAGGTGATAATTTTTATGCTTGGGGAAGCATCTTATTATGTCCTAGGTAGTCATAGTATACATCAACATATTAAAGGTTCTGGGAAGTCCTACACTTTATATGCTAACTTGAATAGAGTGTTTGGTGAATTGTGGAATTCTGGAGTTCAGTGGTCCCCAACTTTGGAAATTTGCTGATGCAAAGCATTTAGAAGGTACTGAGCAGAAAGAGGCAGGAGAGGTTTCTGGAGAGAAAGGGCAGTCTGGAGAAAGGAGATAACTCGATAAAGACATGGAGGTGTTTGAGGGATGAGGACTAAGAACTTGACACTGTCGTGAAAAGTGAAGGAGCCATGTGGGAACCAAGATCAGACCAGCGAGTTGCTAATTCTCTGATGATCGATCCTAAAACATAGTCCAGTGTTCATCTTGAGGTTCTGATTCAGAATCACTTTATTTTGCCCTGGGAACTGGAATCCAGAACCATTACTGTAATCAATAATAGTTCTAAGGCTTTATTGGGCCAGTGTGTTTCAATGAGCCTTTATACTCTTAAGATTTCCAAAGGGCAAGAAACTGCAGTGGTTTATCTGTACTTGTTATCTGTACTTGCTGAGGGACCTTTAATAATTCCATTTTGGAGATTTTTGGATGAAGAGGCCATATGTCACAATCATACCACAAATTTGCCTTCAAATCAAGGCCATAGTGCTTCATAATTGTGTGACTTTGGACCAGTTACCTAACCTAAACCTCATTGTTTTCTGTAAAATTTGGTTAATTAAATGGGGCTGTGAGGGGTATTAAATACAAAACAATTTTTCAAGTATGTTACAAAAAAGGTCAAGATTGTTGGGGTATGTGATGCTATACAACAGTCTCTGGACTGGGTACTGTTTTATAAGGAAAATTAATATATTTGGCTTAAGCACTTCAATCTCTCATTACCTTCAGAAGTGACCATGATTTCACTGTACGTATAGCGCATGATGTCAGGGCTCCAGATTCTCTAGTCTAAGAAAAATAAAGACTAGAAAAAAATAAGTGCTTTAGTAGGATTTTTTTTTGGTCTTTCGTTAGTATTTATTTTACCAGTTTTCATTTTTAACCATTTATTTTCCTTTAAAACATTTAGAAATTTAACTCACTGGGGTGATCAAAAAATCAAAAACAAATGATTAAGCTGGGCATGGTGGTACACACTTGTAATCTCAGTACTCAGGAGGTTGAGACAGGAGGATCGCAGGTTTGTGGCCAGCCTCAGCAGCTTAGGCACTCTGCAACTTAGTGAGACCCTGTTTCAAAATAAAGAATGAATAACAGGGCTGGGGGTATAGCTCGGAGATAGAATGACCCTGGGTTCAATCCTCAGTACCACACACACACACACAAAAAGATTAAGCTTTTATGTTATAGTACTTTTTCCTCATATTAAATAACCGATTTTTGTTATTGCAGAATGTGATGGTTGTTAGCTGTGTTTATCCTTCTTCAGAGTAAGTATAGAGGTTTTTTTCTATTTCTGGTATATGTTTTAGTTGTTATAGTATGTTATTTCCAGTATATTCTTAAGATAGGTGGCACTTATTTTATATGTATAATAACCTTTATTAATTCATTGTGAAACTACCACCCAGTCCCCAAAGTAGAATATTGCTAATAATAATGCCTGTGTGTCTTTCCAGTAATGAGATTTGAATTAGAGATTGGCAGTCTACTGTGTTCTAACATTGTTGGTCTTGCGTGCTGTTAGGACATTCAGAGCACAGAGAGAGCATCCTCGATGCCTTTCTAGAGTATAACTCATGGGTTTGAAGTAGCTACTTGATGACATTCCTCTCTGATGGAAAAGCATTTCTAGTTGTCCTGATGTGTATAGTGAAGCAAGACCTCATTTTAGGCACATATTTGCAACCTTGGCGCTATTGATGTTTGGACCAGATAATTCTTCGTTGTGGATGGATGCCCTGGGAATTGTAGGAGGTTTAATAGTGTCCCTGGTCTCTGTCTACCTCCTTCCTCCAACAACCTCATACCTTCACACTTTGCCAGATGTTCTCTGGGATCGGAAAGTGCAGGGAGAGGGGCTTACCTTATCTCGAGAACCATTGGTTTGACTTTGAAGCTACCTTTCCTTTCTTAGATAAACGTAGTGAATTCAGATATATCTGTGTTGCTCAGTAAGATGCTAAGACAAATCCTTACCATGTTGTTTCTTGGCAGAGAAGGTCTTTTTTTTTTTTTTGCGGTACCGGGGATTGAACTCAGAGGTGTTCTACCTCCGAGCTACACCCCCAGCCCTATTTTTTATACTTTATTTTGAAACTGGGTCTCATGAAGTTGCATGGTGCCTCACTAAGTCGCTGAGGCTGGCCACGAACCCGGATCCTCTGGTCTCCGCCTCCCAAGTACTGGGATTACAAGTG